>CM075309.1:1711461-1858458 GCA_037672795.1 Lagerstroemia speciosa | reverse complement strand
TATCGCTACTAGCTCAATTCGATGACTGAGTGCATCAACCACCGAATTTGCCTTCCCAGCTTATACTCGAGCACGTAATAGAAGTCGCAGGAAATCCTACAACCGAGCATGCTTTGGTGATAGCTTCTTTTGAGTTTGGAACTAGCTAGTGGCGAGTTGTCGGTCCTGACCATGAACTGCAACCCCAAGAGTTAATGTCCCCATGTGGAAGACGATGGACTACTGCTATCATCTCCTTCTCTTGAACAGTGTACCACCGCTCAGCTCATTTAGTTTCCAAGACTCTATGCTACCGGGGGTCCCTTTTGCATGAGGACTCCACCAATAGTAAAGTCCGAGCATCAGTCTCCACCTTGAATGCGTTCTAGTAATCTGGAAGAGCTAGAATAGGCTCCTCCATCATTGCTCGCTTCAAGCGATCGAATGTTGTTGGCACCTGAGCATCCATTCCCATAGTCGTCCCTTCTTTATCAGATCCATCAATGGGTTGGTGATGCTAGAGTAGCCCTGGATAATCTGCCTATAGTAATTTATAGTCCAAGGAATGAACATAACTCGGTTACTTTGGTAGGCAGCTCCAATCCTCGATGGCCCGGATCTTAGCTCAATCCATCCATACCCATCCTCCACCATGATGCAACCGAGGAAAGGGATCTCTTCTTGAGTGAAAGCGCACTTCTCCCTTTTGATATAGAGGCAGTTTCCCGTAGCGCCCTGAACACTTGCCTTAAGTGGTCGATTTGCTCCTCTAGTGTCCAGCTGTACACCACGATATTGTCATGGCAAACACCGACGAACCGATCGAGGAACGGGTGGAGTACCTTGTTCATTAGTGTACAAAAGGTTGCCGATGCATTTGTGAGACCAAACGGCATGACCAAGAACTCATAGGAGCCATATCTTGTCATGCATGCCATTTTTGGCTCATCCCCTTCAACGGTCCTCACTTGGTAGTAGCCTGACCACAAGTCCAGCTTAGTGAACCAACTTGCTCCTCCAAGTTGGTCGAACAAGTCTAAAATTAGAGGTATCGGGTACTTGTTTTTCATTATCAATTGTTCAATGCCCGGTAATCAATGCACATTCGGAGGACCATTGTGCTTCTTTTGGAATAAGATCGAGGCACCAAATGGCGACTTGAACTATTCGATGTATCCAGCATCAAGTAGATCCTTGAGCTACCTCCTAGCTCTTCTAGCTCTAGAGGAGCCATGCTGTATGGTGCTATGGCTGGTGGTCGAGCTTCAAGCACAAGCTAAATCTTGTGGTCCACCTCCCTCTTTGGTGGCAACTCTGGTGGCATCACGTCCTTGAAATCTTCAAGGATACGACCCACCTATGGAGGAATCCTGGTCGCCTCATCCACTAGATCCTCAACTTTTAGTGAGGCTAGGTAAGTCACCTTGCCTTTTGCAATCCCTTGGTAAGTTGCATTGTAGAAAGTATCTTTGTATTCCCTGTGATTCGGTTGATCTACACCACACATTGGCATCGCAAGTCCAGGATGCATAAGTAATTCACGAAGGGCTCCACCAGAGCCTTGATCCTACCAATGAAGTCCAACCCAATGACAAAATCATAGTCATCGAGAGGGATTACCTTGACTGTTTCGTGACTTGTCCAATGTCCAACATGTTGGGAACACATACATCTGCAATTCATTTAATATTTTTAGATATCTATCATGAAAATTCTACATCTACAATCACACAAACTGTCAAGTATATCTCACTGTGGAAGTGAAAATGCTTTCTATTGTTCTCCCACCTGAACAGCCTCGAAAAGTCCACTAACAAAATTCTCAGTCTATGTTCCGTTCCATTCCATCACGAATCCTTACATGAGGGAGGATTCGAACCACATTGGAATCATTTCAAATGTGAGAATCTGCAAAGAATAATAATACAGGTATTATATTGTTAATAATTTCACTTAACTGATATTTAGATCAATTATTATTATACCTGCAGCACCCATGCAAATCCACATAAGTTGCACTTCAAATTTCCATCCACCTGCTCTAGACTATGTAGAGCTTGATGGAACTTCTTAATCGAGTACTTGTATACAAGACTCCCCCCATGGGAGGAAATTGGTCTAAGTTCTCCACAAAGCCCCACAACCAATATGGTACTATGTGTCTCTTATCAGTGCCCCCACACGAATTCCCCCAACAAACATCTTGGGGGACAATTAATAGTGTCAAGTTGTTCCCTGAAGTTACCACCAACCATGACCTTCCAAATATCAGTGTACTGGACATCTCTCTTTATCCGAAAATAGCGATGCAGCAAACCACGAGCAGGGGCTCATATTACTGTAAATTTGGGCAAGCCCTGAATTTTAAGCCCGTAATAAGGCAGAACTTTTTCTCGACAACTTCAGCAAATGTTATCGTCCAGTAGCAAATCACATTTGTCTCTCAGCCTATTATGTTTAATTGCCCTTAGTAGCAAATGCATCACTAGCACACCACTAAATGTCATGTCGTGGTCCATATCCAGAAAATGCCCTAGATAACTTTGTCGGAACCGAGCCATGTCCTCTTCATTGACAAGTGCACTCTCAATATCAGTAAGCACTTGCATTGTTATACCGGTTCAGCTTTGACACAACCATTCAACACGAGGAATCCTTAATTTTGTTGCATCTACACAAATCAAAGTATAATTAGCCCCAACAGACTATAAGAATGCATGAGAAATTCCAATTCATGGATGCCTATAGAGCAAACTGTGACTATTGAAAGATTGGGATGCGAATATATTGCACACGTTTGGTTTTCTTGACAAATTTATCTAAAACAGAAACTGTAATCTCTAGAGAAGAATGGTAATCTTTATATGAAAGAACAACAAATTTACTGAAAGACCTACAAGAAATAGAAATTGCAAAAAAAGCCCTTCAAAATTAAAAAAATGAAATTGAGGGCCTAAACAATGGAATTGACCAAAAATTACCACAGTACATTGCAAAGAAATGCTTCTTGCTCAGAAGCCTATTTTCATGTGAAAAACTATTCTTTTTCACTGAAAACGGACACCAGTGACTGTTCAGTCAAATGGTTTCTTTAGAGCCTTTTAGATCTTCGAGTGGTCCAATCTGCTCATGAAATCGAATTCCATTTGGACTGCATTAGACTGTTTCTAGAAGACTACAAAGGAAATCTATGGGAATTTATAACCCAATGGTGCAATAGTTGCACCTTCATTTTAGAATTCAAGTCATTGTATTGTCCTCATACATAAATCATTGTACCAAACACAAGCATAAATTTTAAGTGCAATCTACACTAACATGTAACTGCCCGTTTCTTTTCATTTCCTTGTTAATTTTTTCTGGACTTGTTTGACACAGCTCCTTATACTAGCTCCTCTAGCCTGATTAATTCCACTCGTTGTTTTCTAGTTATTGGTGGCTCAACTCCCATTGGACACTCATTTTAGGCTAGTAAGGGACGAGCAACCAATGACTGGCAACACATCCATCTCAACACTCAAATGGATCCAAGCTTGTCAATCAATTTGGGCATGGAGAGGAATCTGGACCAATCGATTCTATAAACTCTAGCTTGGTCAAGGTAAACTCCAACCACACAAGATCATATGCTTTCCAGTAACAGATCATTGATTCAGGTTTTACTATCAGTAATTTAAAATCTTATAACGAGAATCCTGAAAGTCCATTAAATATCTGTCATAGCCTTTTAAGACTAGAAAAATAATGTTGGGTTGATAATTTATGAATATCTATCTATGGGTAGAATCTTACTGGAATATTTCTACACTTTCATATGGAAAAACATAACATGGGATATTGAAAATGCAATAGTTGGACAGAAAAGATATCAGATATCTTACAATAGCTTCGGCCGAGAGGAGGAGTAGGAAGCTTCGGCCAGGAGGAGGAGGAGCAACTTCGGCTTGGAGGATGAGCAACAGCCTTGGCTGGGAGGAGCAGCAGTCAGCCTGGAGGAGGAGCAGGAAGCTTCGGCCGGGAGGAGGAGCAGGAAGCTTCGGCCGGGAGGAGGCGCAGTAGCTTTGGCCAGGAGTATGAGCAACAGCTTTGGCCGGGAGGAGTAGCAGTCAGCTAGGAGGACGGCCAGGAGGAGGAGCAACAGTCGTCCGAGAGGAAGAGCAGTAGCCATCCGAGAGAGGAGCAACAACTTTGGTCGGGACGAGGAGCAAAAGCTTTGGCCGGGACAAGGAGCAACAGCTTCTACCGGGAGGAGGAGCAGCAACTTCAATTGGGTAGAGGAGGCGGTGCTTCGGGCGAGGTCTGCTGCAGGCGAGAGAGTAAAGGAGGCGGGTCTGCTGTAGCCGAGAGAGGAGAGGAAGCAAGGCAACAGATTCGGCTGGGCAAAGGATGCGGAACTTCGGGCGTAGGTGAGAGAGGAGAGGAAGCGGGGCAGAGGAGGTGAAGCGGGGAGAGGAGGCGAGGCAGAGGAGGCGAAGCTTCGGGCTGCAAGAGAGAGGAGAGGGAGGCGGAGCAGGGAAAGGAGGCAAGGAGAATGACAAAGGTAGAATGTGAATAATTAAAAATTCATTAAACAACCTTAAATAGTCGTACTAGTTTTTCAAACTTATATAAAATGATATTAGTGTTAAAAACACCCATTGGAATGGTGTTAAAAATATTTTTAGCTCAATCTTTTTCTCCTACTTTTTCCAGAATAATAATAAAAGAGAAAACACCATGAAAAAAAGGAAAAGAAAGCAGAAAGCGGCAGGGCGGGGAAAGTAGTGAGGATGGAAGCAAAGAGAGAGAACATTGGAGAAGAAGAAAGAGGACAAGGACAGTGACTCTTCCACCTGTACTCCTATGTTTCTTTGCCAATTCCCCATCGACTCCCTTCCGGGGATTGCTGCCTTTGCCTCACCTTCCAAACGAACTTCTGTCGTTTCATAGTCCTCCTCTTCCTCTCTGTCTCTCTCAGGGTTGCCGTGAAGAAGGTGCTTGTAGGTACTCTCATCTTTTTGCCTTGCCCCTCAATCGATATATCTCAACGTTGCGATTCTAGTTTGCTAAGTATGTTATTCCTTTTGGTCTGTGAAGAATTTGTGTGATCTGAGCAGCGCAAGTGTTAAATTGTCGCCTGTCTGATTTTCCTTACTTTTCAAGAAATTTTAAGATTATGTTCCTGAAACTAGATGTAATTTTGAGCGTGAAGACAGTTAAATATATAGATAGGAGTAAATTTAATTCCCCTGGATTTGAAATGGAGGTGAATCAGACTTCTTACGACAGGAGATGCATCAGATCAAGCAGAAACTTTAATATAAGCTAACAGTAATTGTGAAAAAACATAATAAGCTAAGAAGCAATTTATGAGTATTTTTAATTATTTTACCTGGAAAAATTCATTACAGAAGTAGCAGCTACTCATGTAAATGTTCTGGGTTCTTTACTGATTTGGGATGTGCAAGAAGATTGCTTGCATTATGATACAAATGGGGAAACGAGGGCTCTTATGTAAAATATGAATTTAGTTTTTTTTATTTAACAAGTGGAAAAAAATTCTGTTGATGTTGCCTAGATGTCAGAAGTTTCATTGGGCCAATCTCATGCGCTAAAATCACCTCCACTTTGATATCAGTTTTGCTCTTGGTGTTTTCCCTTTTCAGAATGATCATTCGTACTTCATCACTGGCATGTTTGAATTCTTTTAGCTGTTTCAGACATGTGACTAAGGTTATGTATCTGGCTAGAAGGTATTTGAGTGTATTTTTAGCAATCAATGACTTTAGAATGCCTTATTAGCTTGCATGCCCTTTGAATTTGATGCAATATCTCAAGGAAACTGTGAAAGCAAATGGAGTCGCTGTCTTCCTATGTATGACCAGAAACAGAAAGAAAAGTCAAGCCTTCTTAAGCAATAACTTGTCCGAAAGGGTGTTGCAAACAGTGACATCATTGTGAAACATATTGAGATTTTGCCATAACATGCAATGGTTGTCCACAAGAAAGGGTGCAATAGAAATTGCACTTGGTTTTTGTAAAGATAAATGTAAACTAGATAATTTCCTGGTTGTGGTGCTTGACCCATTTCTCTCTATCTTGGATTCATACTGGTTGCAGGAAGCTGGTTAGTTGAAAGATGGTAGTGGAGAATGGAAGCAGCAGTTGCAGCAGCAGCAAGCTGATCCAGAAAATGGTGCTTGGAGTGGGGTTTTTCGTGCAGGGACTAAGGTGTTTCCCATGGTTGGCTGTTAACTTCTTTCTCAAGGACACCCTCAATGTGGAGCCCTCCACTCTTCAGATCCTTCAAAACTCTGCCAACCTCCCCATGGTTGCAAAGCCTCTTTATGGGATTCTCTCAGATGCTTTCTACATATGGGGCCAGCATCGGATCCCTTATGTTGCTTTTGGGGGTATATCTTCTCTTGGATTCTATTTATTATTGCTCTCCTTGCCTTCCCTTCTTGCGGAACTTCTATTAAAGACTAGAAACATGATCACCCTCATATAAGACTTTAATAAAGATATATGTTCTAACCGAAGATGATTGATTGATATTGTTGCTTATTTGTAAGCTCCTTGAGGTCAAGCAGTTTGTTTGATTGAGACCAATAATCAGCAGGTTGTGCACAATGAAGTTTGCTTCATACTGTATTCTTCTGGATATGTATGAGTGAACTAGAACTTGGTGAAGGATATTGAAAAGCTACTTTTTTCCCCTTGTTATTGCAAGATCAACTGCTATGTGATTTGTTAAAATGATATTTTTGGTCTCCATAGAGTATTGGTTTCGAGTGCTAATTGATGATAGTTGTGCCTCTACGAGCTACAATAAATTTAAACAGAACGATCCCCTTTTTCCTTTTCTTTGGCAGGTTGGAGGTGGGCAAAAGAATTGCTTTTGCGTGAAAGCCACAATAGAATCAATTTTTATATATCTCATCTGTCTAAAAAGTTGTGGACTGATTCAGGTCTTTTGTTCTTTTTATATTGTTAATTAAAATAAACTAAATAACTTGAAAACTTTTGTTCTTTTTATATTTCATTGATAGCTGAACACTTTCAGGTGTTAAGGACAATTAACATAAAGTTGTCTGGACAATTTCTTTATTTTTACAGCAATTCAGGCAGATGGTTTGCAGTTTTGTAACCATCTAATGAATTCTTTTTTTTTTATCGTTAAATAAATGATTATATTACTAAGCACCAAGTAGGTGCAAATAGTTACAAAAGGTATGGTTGTTTACATAAGGTCGTGTAACACGTCAATCAAAAAGCGTCATGTTCACACAACCCAATTCCCTGTCCCTATACACCCCTGTATGCCAAAAGTTTAACTCTCTTTCCCATCTATCTATTGCTAGTCTTTCCCATGTCTCTATCCCTTCGAATGCTCTCCTATTTCTTTCCTTCCAAGCAAACCAAAAAATGGAAAAGGGAATAGTCTAACTAGAGTATTCTTTCTGTGGGAAGCCCCTATCCCATTCCAAGCACTTAGTTCCTCCTTCACCGTGCTTGCTTGCACCCAGCTGATCCCTGTGCTCCTGTATGCTGCCTTCCACAGCCCCGGGTCCATCGACAATGTAAAAGCATATGGTTAATGGATTCTTCCTCCCCTTTGCAAAGGAAGCATCGATTAACCAACACCTTTCCTCTTCTCTTCAAGTTATCTATCGTGAGGACTTTGCCCCAAACTGCTTCCCATGTAAAGAAACAGACTTTTGTTGGAACCCCTTTTTGCCACACTTGTGGCCATGGAAAGTCTCCACCCACACTCATCGGTATGAGTCTCTCGTAGTAGGATTTCACCGAGAATTTCCCAGACTTTTCCCCCGTCCACCGTAGTTTGTCTGCTCCTCCCGAGGGTTTGATTCCGTAGAGTAGATCATAGAACTCAACAAAGGACTCGAGTTCCCAATCTTGTGCATGTCTGTTAAATCGAATCTCCCACACTCCCCGCTCTTCCCCCTGCCTCCATGCCTCTCCCACTGTTATCTCTTTATCTCTCGCCACGTTGAAGACATCTGGAAACCTTTCCCTCAGTGGCTCCTCCCTGCACCATTTGTCTTCCCAGAAGGAAACTCGGTCCCCTCCTCCCAACGAAATGTTCGTAAACCTCCAGAACTTCGGCCAACCTCTCACAATGCCCAGCCATGTGCTTCACCCCACTGCGCCTCTGCCCTGTCTTGTTATCCATCCGGCGTTCTCCATCCCGTATTTGTCCACTACGACCCTCCTCCATAGTTGGTCCGAGTCCATGTTGAATCTCCACAACCACTTACCCAATAAGGCTTCATTGAACTGGGTAAGAGACTTTACCCCTAAACCTCCTCGATTCTTCGGTTGTTTCACAGTCTCCCAGTTTACCAAGTGGTACCTTCTAGCCAACTCGGTGTCGCCCCATAGAAATCTGGCTTGGATTGATTCAAGTTTCCTGGCAACACTCTTAGGGATTGGAAACAAGGACATATAATATACTGGAAGATTTGACAATGTCGATTTGAGTAGAGTCAGTCTTCCTCCCTTAGACAGGTAAGATCTCTTCCATCCTGCTAATTTCTTCTCAAATTTTTCTATCACGGGGTTCCATATATCCTTCGATCTAACAGATGATCCAAGAGGCAATCCCAAGTAAGTTATTGGGAGGCATCCCAAATTGCATCCTATCAGCGATGCCAGCTCCTGCTCATTTCCTCCTCTCTCTATCGGTATCAGTTCACTCTTCCTCAGATTAATTCGTAACCCTGATACCGCTTCAAAACATGTCAGTATGCAGCGAATATGAGCTAAACATTGGGCATCCTTTTCACAAAATAGCAAAGTGTCATCTGCAAATAATAGGTGAGTCATCCTTATGGAAGAATCTGCTCGCCCCACCTTCAATCCCCTAATAAGGTTCGCTTCAACGGCCTTCTCAAAAAATCTACTGAACAATTCCATCACAAGGGTGAACAGGAATGGAGACAACGGGTCACCTTGTCTGAGACCCCTTGTAGATCTGAAGAAGCCGGACGCCTCGCCATTTACCATTACTGAGAAAGAAGCTGTGGATATACACCAATGAATCCCATCTAATGAATTCTAATTGCATTGTAGCATAATTCGCAAAATTTATCTGTTCTCGTGAATGAAATATATATGCTTATTGTTTAGTTCATTTTGCGTGCCTGTCATCCATGTTATATTGCACAAGGTTGAAGAATGTGGTGCATCAGAATGTAATATAATGGAGATTCATTTGAGGTCATTTAAGAGCAAGGGTTAAGTTACCCTATCAACTGCTCATTTCCTTTTGCAGCTCTCTTGCAAGCAGTTTCCTGGCTTGCTGTAGCAATTCTTTCCCCAACAGATATCACAGTTATCACTATCTATCTTCTCCTGAGTAATCTTGGGGCTTCAATTGCGGAGGTTGCGAATGACGCCATGGTAGCAGAGCTTGGTAAACAGCAGGCCACTTCATCCTCAAAGAAGTCCCAGTCATCTTCATCCGGTGAACTCCAGTCCTTTGTTTGGGTGGCTTCTTCTGCTGGTGGAGTCCTAGGGAATCTCCTTGGTGGTATAGCAATTGGTCTGTTCTCTTCGCAGGCAATGTTTCTGTTTTTCGGGGTCCTCCTAACTTTGCAATTTCTCCTTACCATCAGCGTCCATGAGAGCTCCTTGAAACTCCCCAAAAGTGCCGCTATTATGGGTATGAAGAAACAGCTCTCTGATCTCTCATTTGCACTTAAAAGGCCCGAGATCGCGTACTCCATCATATGGTTTGCAGCATCCTATGCAGTCATCCCTGCTCTTACAGGGACCATGTTCTTCTACCAAACTCAGCATTTGAAGATTGACACTTCAGTTCTGGGTCTGTCTAAGGTTTTCGGGCAGGCAACAATACTCCTGTGGAGTGTTACGTATAACCGTCGACTGAAGTCAATTCCTCCGAGGAAGTTGATCTCTGCCATCCAGATTGTTATGGCAGCATTCATGCTCTCCGATGTGCTATTCGTGAAGGGAATCTACCGAGAGATCGGCCTGCCAGATTCTATCTATGTGGTTGCCTTCTCAGGGTTCCTTGAGGTTCTCTTCTTCTTCAAGATCCTGCCATTCAGCGTGTTGATCGCAGAGCTCTGTCCACCAGGATGTGAGGGGTCTTTAATGGCATTTGTGATGTCGGCAATTGCGCTTGCATTTATATTGAGTGGTTATTTTGGTGTCGCGCTTGCATCACTTGTTGGGGTCACAGGGGAAGACTTCTCAGGCCTACCTCTTGGGATTTCAGTACAAGCAATTGCCACAACTTTGCCACTTCTTTGGTCACATTGGATCCCAGCATCCACCCGGAGAAAGGATGAATAAACGAGAAACAGGTTAGGTCCTGAATTCTATTCTTTATTTGTTACAATACACTAAGCGTTGACACATCAGGATCTATATGTATACAAAGATAAGAGTTCTCTTTTCTCCACCTTCTTTTAGGTATAGGCTATGCCATGTAAACGTTCAGTTGACATTTCACTACTAATGCGTTTTGTTTGAAACATTTTATTTGTGCTTATTGTTCCGTTCCAACGTTTCTTTTTTTGCTGGTGATGATAAGTTTGAAATTCTTCGAGGAGCAGAATGACTGGCATTTGAAGGACGGAACAACTTACCCCTAAGATATGGAACAACTGACCTTAGAAAGAAGGCCTCTGGAGATATTGAATTGTGTGTCTATTCATAAGCTTACCAAGCACCCAACCCAAAATCGAGAAAGTAAATTAAAACGAGGTGAGAATCCAATTGGACACCCTAACGTACAAGTTGGTGTATTGGTTGGAGCTGCGGTAAATGGATGGTCTCATAGTATACCCTCATTTTTTCTTTTTGATAGGTAGTCTTGTAGTATACCTTCTGGAGGTGTAGAGGGCGTTGCACAGAAATATGAGTCGTCAATTGCGGGCAGTCAACAAACAACAGATGGTGGGCAGTCAACAACCAACAGATGGTCGACACGTGTGTGCTCGCATAGCAAAAGATCTGAAGGCAAACTTTGTCCTTCTGAGTGGAAATGACATGTTTGCTTTCCAAAGCGTATTTTATTCTTTTTAAATTTTCTCCTGGTTGGAAAACTTTACTGCAGAATACCAACGAAGGTTGGCGCAAGTGGAAGGGGCTTGTGTCGCTTAAGCAGAGGTGCCGGGTTCGAGCCCCTGTGAACGCAGCAGACCTTCTTGGGAGGGGTCCCCGGGAAACCGCCCGACAGTACCCCGAATCCGGATTAGTCGGCCAGCCTTCGGGTACCGGACACCGGGTGGGAAACCAAAAAAAAAACTTTACTGCAGAATATGCCTATAAAATTGGTTGATCCCAGCGGGGCACGGAGCTAACAGAGCATTGAGTACAAATACCCCAATTTTCAAAACTATTCTGTAAAAGTGGTTCGTCCCAAAATAATTCCATCAGTGTCATTACAAAAATGCAATTTTTAAAGGAGTTTTGGTTAGAAATAGTATTTCATACTGGGACGAAACGTGAATCGAATTGTCTTGTCATGGACAGGAGTTCCTTTTTTTTTTTTTATGGTGCTTGGACCTATTTGTCCTATCAAAGACAAGGGTTCCTTTCTGGAACGGAACGTGAATGAAAATATCCTATTATAAACGTCCTAGTGGGAAGAAGCATGAATCGAAATGTTCTATGGTAGACGGGACTCCCTGTTTGGACGAGCCATGAATCAAAATGTTTTTCACGAGCAGGAGTCCTTGCTTGGATGGAGAGCTAGTTGAAATGCCATGTTGCAAGCTGGAGTCCTTGCTGGAGTAAGCTTGCACGAGAGTCCTTTCTAAGGCGGAGCGTGAATCAAAATGTCATGTTGCAAATGAGTGTCGCTATTAGGTCGAATCGTGGGATCAAAATATCACAATCTTGGCGGGATTCCCTACTAAAACAGAAGAAGTTTCTTTTAACCCACATAGTAAATCCCACTCCATAACAATGGACACCTAAATGTAAATAAAATAGTAAAGATGATTGAGTTCACCATCTAATTTTCTCATAGGCGTCCAATAAGCTAAATCGAGTTGGCATGAAGATGACTTAAAACACGTTTGGCAGCATGTAATTGGAATTCCGTTTACATATCAATTACCTATGAAATTCGAATTGCGTAGTTTAGTAATTATTTTATGTGGAATTGTTATTATATATGTAATCAATAATTACGGATTAATAATGCATCGTCTTTCCCTATGGAACCATTCGTGATGGTGATGAAGCACTGATGAATGATTGCAAAACTGTGTTAAATTACATTGATACCCTTCTATGACTTCTTTTTATGATTTACTTCTCTCTCTTAATATTCTCGTATCCATTTTTTAAAGAAATAAAGATTCTATTTTATTATTTTTATCAACTAACATTTTTTATTTCAAATAAAAAATAATTATACCTTCATGCCTATGAGTTTTCCTTTCCATCGAAAATTAATTATATCCTCTAGAAATTAAATTATATAATAAGAAATTAATACCTAACAATAAATCAAAAGATACGTAATAATATACAAAGAAAAAATTTAATCATTCCTTTATTAGTATAGAATAAAGGATAAATTAGTAATTTTTTTTCCATTGTAGCGATTACTAGTTAACACTTATATCTAATTCCATGTTACCAAATAAAGATATTGTTCAATTTAATTCCCTTCCAACTCTTTTTACTTATCTATTCGGTTCATCGTCAATTCATTATCTATTCGGTTCATCGGTACCAAACATGCCATTAGTATTTTTCCAACTTTAGACTCTGGTTCCAATGGTTCCAAGTATAATAATCAATCAAGAATGTTCATAGTGATTATATTCTTATTTGCAAGACTTGAAGAATGCAGAAGCATTTCTCGGAGGTTTGGTGAAATGATACGACTTGAAATAGAGACCTCTAATTTGAAATTCACTAATGAAAATCTTGTATCTCATTATTTCTCTGACTCTTACCCAAGAATGTCCATTCGCTTCCCTCCATCCTCCTTTTTAATCGCTACTCAAATTGTTTGACGATTAAATAAAGGATGAATTGTCCAAAAAAGTACGAACTATTCAAGAATTTTCTAATCTATCGAGAATTATTATTTTGCCCAGAAAATTATGAACCATTTAAGAATTCCCTAATTTACTGCAAACTATTTTTTTACCCTGAAATCACAAATTATGTATTGTTTCCCTAATCGACCACGTCATTATTTTTTACCGTTAATTGCTTGTGTGCACTATTAATTTTACTATTATGCAAATGGAGTCTGATATAGCACCACACGTGGTATCCATCTGATCGTAAAAATAGGAAACATTTGTTTACACATCCATCCTCATGATAAAAAAGAGAATTCGACAATAGTTTGCACATCCATCCTCGTGATAAAATAGAGAATTCGATGGTAATTCATGATTTTTATGACTAAATGGACGCCACGGGTGATGCCACGTTTGACTCCATTTATGCAATTAGTAAAATTAATGGTGCATGTAGCAATTAACAGACAAAATTAATGGCGTGGTAGATTGGGGGAAACGAAGCATAATTCATGATTTTCTGGGAAAAAATAGTTCGTGAGAAATTAGAAAATTGTTGAATAGTTCGTGACTTTTTAGACAAAATAATAGTCTATGATAGATGAGGGAATTCGTGAATAGTTCGTGATTGTTTAGATAAATAATCCTTAAATAAATATGTAATGCACATTAAATAAGAAAAATAGCTACAAACATTAAGGATCAAAGTATAGGTTAACTACCAACTTGGATTTGGCCAAGTGGTTCCCTTATTAGGCCCTCAAATGGGTGATCCCAAGATTGAATCCCAGGTTGGGAGGGTCGACGAAAATTTTACCAGGAATCCCGACCCAATTGTATATTAGTCTCGAGTTGCGCTTTGGCTGGCCTGGGGATATTGCGTAGTGTAAACAAAAAAAAGTATAGGTTAACTTAATTCATAACTGTTTTCTAAAAATAATTATTGTAAAATTATTGCCAACCATTTAGACTGCTCAAATCTTAATGAAAATTACTCAATTTTTTTGGAGATTTTATTTGGCTATTAAAACATCCCCATTTTATTACTTTCAATCAATGTCTGCAACAGATTTCACATTTACGTTATTCTCTACTCTCATCTCTATATTACATCTACAACATCTTCAGTCAATATCAAAATCAGGGGAAATTGGGGTTCAGTAGCTCAATTCTGAGGACATATTCCCCTCATACATTCTTTGACCACCCAGTCAACAACTTTTGCTCAAACTCCCATCAATCTTCATGGGCTTCAATTGCATTATCTTCTTATTCATCTCGACAAAGTCTTCAATACTTTTGAATTGGCTTCAACCGTCACAATAATGATGGGCTTAATTCTCCAAGACACTTCAGTTCCACTCACTTGTACACCCGTGGATACCACCTTAGAATTAGTTTCAACCACTCCATGTCTAGGGTTGTTCACGGGCAGAGGGTAAACCCAGAACTAGTAAGAACATATCTTATTGGGTAGGTTTTGGGTAAAGAATAAAGGAACCGCTCGCTTTTGACTTCGGTTTCAGTTTGGTTCCAGCACACCATATATCCGGAGCCAAAACTAGAACCAGAACCTGTTAACTTATTCGAGAGATTAATTTTAATCATTCGTAATTTTTTCATTTGAACTCCAAATCACGAACGGTTTAAATTGTTGTGTTTCTAACTCAACAAATCTTTTATTTGGCATAATAATTATACTAATTTGATGAACTTTTCATGCCTAATATATCATTATAATTTAAAATTTGTAATAAATAGTACTTAAATATAATGCAAATACATTTAAAAATACACATATTTTATTACAATAAAAAATTATATGAAATAATAATCATGAAAAAATATATTGAAACAATCCATCTTTTAGAGGTAAAAAAAAATAGATAATAACTAGGTTGCAACAGGGTACTCGGAGCCTGGTTTCAAGATTAAACAGGGTAGGATCTGGATCCAAAAGTTAGAAACCATTTTTACACAGGATAGGGTCCGGGTATCATGAAAAGATCTAGGATACTTGGACTCGAACACCCATATCCATACCTAAGGTCATCCCATACCTAAATTATGCTAGTTCTCCAGTAATATTAATAAAATAATTAAAGAAAAATAAGACAATGGTGGGTACAATTCAACAAGATTGACGTTAGTTAGTAATAACTTTAGTCTTGCATACCTTTCTCATGTTTCAAGCCGGTCACAAATTTATCACATTGTTTTTGCTCATTGCACACTACGTCCTCTACCAGATTCTTGTGCAGCGTGGGAATAATATCTTTAGCTAATCCATGCAAGGGATGTCAACAGGTCCACATTAATACAAAATAGGTAGAGCGTGTTAATCTCATAAATCAATAATCGATTTTAAACATTCAGGCACGTGCACACAGCATTGCATGAATCATGGTGTTCCATCCCTAAGGCATCCATCCTATGTAGTGATAAATCCATTAATGTATCTTACTTCAGTTATTTTAAGGCATTAGATGATGATATACCAATTAGGTGATCTATTCTTGAGTCATCCAATGGAATCAAAAGACATAATGTCCATTTTGCTTTTTCAACATTATTTATACTTGGATATTGGTCTTGAAAATTTACCTGCTTTTCTCATTCTATCTTTTTCCTTTCTTTTTCACCACTTTTTTTTTAAGGGAAAAATGATATTGGAGTCCTATATATTTATCTTTTTGGCATTTGAGTCATAAAAGTTTGAAAATAGCCAATTCAGTCAATAAGATCAATTCTGTTACACTTTCAGTCCAAAATGTCACTTTTAGTTAATAGAACTGTTAGCGGCTTAAGGTCTACGTTAGAAAAACAGTGACGATTTAGACTCAAAGTATAACGGAACTGATCTTATAGGACTAAATTAGCTATTTGTAAACTTATAGGATTTAATTGTAAAAAATAATAAATATATATGATTTTCACTGTAATTATCCTTTTTTTTAGTAATATGTCATATTTCAATGCAAGAAGGTCTTAAAAATTGTTTCCAATTATCAACTATCTTTAAATTTCACATTAATATAAAGAGTAAATTGATTAAACCATCCTTGAGAGATGCAATGTAAATCGAGTTTTTTCTTTTCTAATTTTGTACATCAACATCATCCTTCTGAACATCAATCTCGTCCCTCTAAATATCAATTTTGTCTTTTGAACGTCAATTCATTCATTTTAAACATCAATTCAATCCTTCCGAATATCAATTTCATTCTTCTGAATATCAAGTTAGTCCTTCTGAACATTGATGTTATCCTTAATGATTTTGAACATCATAGAGGTCCTTATTATACATTATAAAGGTCCTTCCATCCCTAAAAGTTGTCTTTTTTTTTTACGGAATAATTATTGAACATAAAAAACATCCTTCTGTCCCAGAAATAGTTGAACATCAAAAGCGTCCTTCCATCCCTAAAATTGTTGAACATAAAAAATGTGCTTCCAAATCTTCGTTTGTTTGCAGGTTATGGTTAGTTGTTCTTACGACCATTGACAAGATCCTTCCTTTTTCAACTCAGATTTTGAATTCATTGCTTTTACGATTTCATCGTCTCCCTCTCTCAAATCCGTAAAAAGATAATTAAATCTCTATTTTCCTTTCTTTGTTCTTCCTCTTCTTCCAAGTCTCCGCCCAACTAGAGGTTCTCATCCCTCTATCTATGGATCCTTGCAGATGAGGGAGCAGAGCCCGTGTTCTGTCTTCGGAACCTTCATTGCGACCTAGATATATAGGGGATTTGGTGATCGATATCTTCTTCTATAATCATCAATTTCTTCTGTGAAATTTTATAAAATCAGTTTGTCTAGGGCAAAAAAGAGCTATTGGGAGCTCTTGAGAGGTCAATTCCACCAGATTCTTCTAGAACCAAGCATGAGATTGACTCAGCCACCACCTGGCACCGATAGAATCTCTCAGAGTAGCCATCCCAGTTGGCATCGAGACCTTGCGGTTCCCCTCTACAATGATTCAGAGAATGACTAGAGGGAGGGAGGGCAAGAGAGAGATGAAATGTAATAAATATAAGCAATGAGAGAGAGAATGAAATTAGATACTCTAAACTTCAAACTATCATGAATCTATATGAAAATAACAAGTTTCAAAAACTAACGATGTTAACATTCCATTAAGCAAAGATGATATTGTTGCTCATTAACGACAAAATCGATATTCAGAAGGACTTAATTAATGTTCAATGGGATAAATTGATGTTCAGTGAACGAAATTGATATTCAACGAACTAAATTGACGTTCAAAAGGGGGTGATATTGATGTTCAACACACTAAATTAACGTTCAAAAGGATGATATTAATGTACAAAATTAGAAAAGAAAGAACTTGATGTACATCGCATTTCTCAGGAACGAGTTAATCAATTTACTCTAATATAAACAACCATCAATATCACACCCCATAATAAAAATACATGCTCTAAAAGTGTATGTAATAGATATATCACATAATAGTGGCTATATAGTGTCATGAACTAATCAAATCAAGCTATTTTTAGTGTTATTTTTTTCTTTTAGATTTTATTAGAAAAAATTGTAAAAATAAGTGAATCTTATTAACCCATGATCCTAGGGGTGCAAATAAAAAAATTGGAAATTCGAAAACAAAAAATCGACCTAATCCAAAAAAAACCAGATTTATGGGTCCCGAGATAAATTCAATGTCGTTTTTATGTTGGAAAAAAAATCATACCGAAAAATTAGGGTTCGATCTGGAAAACCTGGCGGGCCCAAAACCGACCAAAAAATCATGTTAACTTTATATTATATGTGATAATCCACCTTATCATTATATTTTGAAAATGCAAATAACATGTTTCATATTTTTTAACCAAGAATCTTGATTTGTGTTTATGTTTTTTTATCTTCTTAATATACTAAAATATTCATAATTAGTATTTCTCATTTATTAAAATGAATTTTTTAATTATTCTTGTATTTAATTTATTATTATATTAAAAATTTGGGTTTAAAAAAAGCGAACTTGAAGTGACCGGTTTTCATAACCCCTAAACAGTTTTCGGTACAATTTTTTAACTTGAAAAAACCAATCCAAAAAAAGTTGGGTCCTGACAATTTAATAAAGACCCACCCGTTTACACCCCTACATGACATGACATTAGTATTACCATATGATGTACCAGTACACACAAGACTCTCCCCTAAAAGTATGTATTTTAGCTTCATATAATTGTAGTAATATGCTGAAATCATATTTAAAACTTTCTATCCACATGATCCATGAATACAAAAACTACTGAGTATTATTAAAGAGTGTCAAACTATTCAATGGTGACCCTACCAAATCAAATTAGGCAACATGCAACCAACTTGTTGACTGTCCAACCTTTCCTTATCTAAAAACCTAACAGAAACAAAGATAGTAAAAGCTAGTCAAGTAAATACAGTTGGCACATCTAAACCTAAGCTTATTATTATGTATGCAAACATTTACAATTTGGTGTCTTTTTCAATTTTTTAAAATATCCATTAACATATGAAAGGACAAGAAAAATGGGATTTTAATAATACACTCACTAAACTACTATCACTTTCTCTCTTTTATTTCACACTGATCTTGTTGGTGTACAAAGGCACAAAAACCAAAAGGATAGAAGGAAGAGGAGACAAAATGGGTACAAGAAGTCCTGGATTAATCACATGATCTCTAGGTCACAGGATAAAAGCAGTACCAATTATATCAAACCCTCTTTCTCTGCATCAGTGTATTCGAAGTTGTACCAAATTAGTATTGAGGAGCAACCGAAAATTTATAATTATCATTAATAGTAAATAATATATGTGAAATTATTCTTGGAAGACAGGTAACAGAACCCTTATAGAAAAAAAGGTAAATTTAAAATCTATTTAATATCAAAAAAATTTCTTAAATGAATTTCGACAATCTACACAAAATAAATTAGAAAATAAAGTTAGCATTGGCAAATAAAAAAAATATTGATGAAGTGCCTTTTTCCCCCTGAATTATAATAAATAAATAAAATTCCATGTGAAGGGTTAGGTATGCAATTTTACAGTCAAATGAGATATTTTGTATAGTGTTGACTAATTGAATTTTTGTATGAACAATAATAATTTACAAATTCTGTAGCACGTGCCCTAGCCTAATGACTGGGATTTTTTTTATACCAGACAGTATCTCCGGACTAGTTAAAACATATATCGAGATTAATTTATGATCGAGTAGGGATTCTTGAAAAAATTTCTATCAACCCTCCCAACCTAATGATTGGGATTGAACTCCAATTTAGGGGTGGATAGTTGTGACGACAAGGCACTTTTGTTAGGTTTTGAACTACTAAGCATTTGTGTCTAAATATTATGTAAAAATGCACTTTTTGAGCCTGAAGTTGGAGAGTGCAAGCTTCTTCGATATGCTAGGATTCGGTAGGGCTACATTGATGAGATTGGTATTGAAGTTGGTTGTTCTGCATGCATGATGTGTTTGAGTCTGGACATAGAAACTCCAAACTTATGTAATAGTAGTAAGATTGTCAGTATTGTTGCTCTTTTACTATTTAAAAAGAGATATTTGCTGAGAAAAGAGGTTCGGTCTAGTGGTACCGCCCTTGATATGAGACCAAGAGGTCCTGCGCTCCATTCTCATCAGTGAAACTCTCGTGCCCCTTTATTTCCTTTTTTTCGTTTGGAACAACTGATATTTAGAAGTTCAATGAGCCATGACTAGTTCAGTTCGAACTGAGATGGCTCACTAAAGTATAAAGCTCTAACAAGATGAATTCTCCCCATTCATAAGACTTGAACCCGAGAAATTGCTTAAGGAACTGCGCTCCATTCTCATCAGTGAAACTCTCGTGCCCCTTTATTTCCTTTTTTTCGTTTGGAACAACTGATATTTAGAAGTTCAATGAGTCATGACTAGTTCAGTTCGAACTGAGATGGCTCACTAAAGTATAAAGCTCTCACAAGATGAATTCTCCCCATTCATAAGACTTGAACCCGAGAAATTGCTTAAGGAAAAGAGGCAGCTGACCACCTCAACCAATCCACTTGGTTATTCTCTCTTTTTTCATTCCTTTTAGGTTTACACATCTCTTTTATAAACAAAAAAAAAAAGAGAGAGAAAAAAATCTTAGATCATCCTATGTCATAATGAATAACCAATTAAATTGCTTAGATAGGTAATAACTATGGCAAGATATATGTACTGATTAAAAGGAAAATATATCAAGGATTCGTCAGTTTGGGTGCATCATGCCTGAAGCCCCCGTTTCTATGATTGGGTTCTGCTCAAACAATTCTCACGGGCCCGGTGCAAGTCTGATCCATCGCAGGGTTTAATCCGCACGACCGCTATAACAGCCCTGAATGGCCACGTCGCGGAGCAGCTGTCCCATGTATTAGTTTACTCTTTTATAATTTCAATTTTTTTTATAAAATGAAATTTTGAGAGGAGAAAATGAAAAAGATTCTAATGGAGTATAGCAATGTTGATCCAGTCCGAGGGAATTAGACCTGGCCTGATATGTTTGGGCAGGATTTGACGGACCCGAGCCCTATACACGTAAGTTCAGGTCTGGATCTTATTTCTGACTTGATCCGATTTGACCCGACTTATTCATATATATATATATATACACACACACATGTTATATGTATTTTTAGTTCAATAGTGATTCCATTAATACGAACCATTATGAGCTTATTAAAATATATAAATGAATCAAATAATATGGCTTAGTTGCGAAACTCAACGGGCGACGACTAATTCAGTTCGAGTCGAGTTATTAAAGGGTAAAACTTTCCGAAGGTGAATTTTCTCCACTTATAAGACTTGAATCTGAGATCTTATTTAAGGAAAAGAGATATCCTAACCTAGTATCTCAACCGATTCACTTTGGTTACACGCGGTATATTTTTCTTTGATAAATATGCACTGTATGTGTTATCTCTTGATTGAATACAAGCTTATACATAAATGAATAAAGCAAATAACTATGGTTAATTTTTCATATAAGATTGATTATGTATACTTATAAATTACATAACGATGAGAGGGAATTATGTTAAAAAAATTGAAATGTATAATTCATGTGTACAGAAAATGTGATAATTAGGTAAAAGATTCAAGAGGAAGTGAAAAGAAATGAAGGGGGAGAGATGAGTAAGGGGTGAGAGATAAAAAGACGGTGAGCGAATAATTATATTTGTTAGATTTATTCTTCTACCTCTATTCGATCACTAAATTAAGGAGGAAGTTTGGTATGTAACAGTGTCACTACATGACACTATTTACAGGGTGATACTAACCAATCAAATTAAGTTATTTTTTAGATTTTTTTAAAATGATATACTTTAATTGATTGATATTATCATATAAACATTATCATACGCGATGACATAGTGACATAGAAGACTCTCTCTAAACGAATGGTCATTAAAATTTTAGTTTCCATGCCTAAGGGATAAAAATGAAAATAAAAAACCGAGATCAAAGAGGGAGTCCCTCTCAAACTGTACTATAGTATAGATATGGAATGAGCATGGGCAGACTTTGTGCCTTGTGAGGGCAGACGTCCGTACCCCTACATGTAGCAACCTCGCATCCTCAGCTTCGATGTCAAAAGCAGTGTATTTTTTTTTAATAACCGAGGTATCCGGCGCCTCCCGAACCTGACTAGTGGGGGTTGCGACACCTTCTCCTCAGGGTGCACGCAATAACCTGCAAATCACGTATGCCGAACAAATTAGGCGAATCTGATGAGTTCGAGAGTTATAAAACTTTCACTCACGAGGAAATGTACCCGTGAAATTCGAATTCGGGAGGTCTTGGAGGACTTTCCAAAGACTTACCACTTGGCTGTCTCCCCCTAGGCAAAAGTAGTGCATTTAATTATTTTCCTTTATACCCTCAACCATTACCTTTTCCGGAAAAAAATGGCACTGCCCCACATTTGTCAGCGGAAACACGTTGTCGCTCAGCCCTTTCTGACATGGCACTGAATGAGCTATTAATTGAGTCATTCATAAATATCATTGGACTTTGCTGATATGGCAATTTCGGTTTTCCTGTACACGTTGTCGCTGAGAAGGATGCCGGGTATTCTTTACCCAAAAGGAATGATGAGGTAATGTAGGTTGGTCGATGGATTGTAAATTTGTAATTCCTGGGTCGTAGTTCTTGAGTTTTTTTTTTAAAGTAAGGTTATATGCTGTTCATGTATCTCGGATTTATTAACCGTTTATTAGGTTCGTGTAATATTATGTAATTTCAATATAAAAGATGACATATGGATGGATATATATCGGTTAAGGAAACTAAAACCCGAGATTTTAGAACTCTAATTAGTTTTCTTCCTCCTTATAAGATACAAAGCCGACCGAAAAGAGGTGGTTTTTGGATTTGTAAAAAGATTTTGAAAATTAAGAAAAGTGAGTTGGTTACTAGTGGGACATTGAAGAAAGAACAGAGACATTCGTGAACAGATGAAGATGGCAGTTGCTTCTGTCCATCGAGAGGCAAGTAGTGAATGACAATGGAGTGACGAATCGATCTCCGTTCATCATTCGCCACAAGGTTCTGGCCATGGATCATGGTAAATATTTCGAAACTCATCTCATATGCATAGCCAGGTTCCGGGATAATAAAGTTGTGTTAGGTTTAGTGATGGTGCTATAGAAATCATATAAGTTTACACGAAGTGGGTAAACAAAGATCCGAACTCGTGCCATCGCTAGCCAAGTAGTAGTCTTTAGCACAGAGGCTGTGGCCAGCGCTCTTTCTGCAAATTTTTTCTTTCTTTTTTCTTTTTCAAAAGCCCAGCTAGTTTAGTATTACAAAATTGATTTTCACTCTTCTTCTTATCTTATATTCGAATTTAAATTTCAATTAAAAAGTATAAAAAAATATTCAGTAATATAGATGGGGCGTTAAATAGGAAAAGAATTGAGCAATAAATAACTTGCATTTGTTACAAATGGTTATAAATTAAAAGTTTGAAAAAAAATAAGTAATGGAAAAACGAAAACGTAAAAATGAAATAAAAAGATCATTTTTAATGTATATATAACTAAGAATAGCAGATAAAATAGTTATCAAGAAATATTTTTGGCCAAATTATCAAAAAAATTATTTTATTTCTAAATAAGCAAACGTATATATTTTTTTCTTTTTGTAATTCTCTATTTTCTAGAATTTTTCCCATGAAACTGTAAATTCCTAGCAGGAATTAAACTTTCCCTTTTCCCATCTAGTTTTACCAAAACTTATAAAACAGGCGAAACACTGGTGGACATGTTCGGATGAGCAATGTGGGCGAAACACTTAGAATTTATAAAGTATGCCCATTATTACTTTAAATAAATCTACTAATAATTTAATGTCACTTTTTTTTAAAATTTTTTATATTTATATTTTTATGTATATCAATTAAATTTTTAATTACTCTTATGTTTAAAATTAAAAAGTAAAATAGTAAATGTAATAAGTATAAATACTCACTCTCTCTTATTCCTTTCCACCATTTACTCTCATATATTTTCTGCTAACTTTTTTCTTCTTGCCAATTGTTTTTTCTTTCTATCAAACTCCATTTATTCTTTTATATATATATATTAATTATATTTATTCACCCTTTTTATTTGTATATAAATTTATAATTAATTACTTTTAATAATATAATATAAACAGTGTGCAGTACGAATTTAGTATCTAACATACTTTGTGGAAGCGTTACAAGATCAGCTCATACAAAAATTTTTCTAAATTCGATAGGATGGTTACCTCGATTTTTGAAAAAAATGCTGTTGTCTTTGTGGCAGAACCGCACAAACGGTTTTCATATTTATACGCTTGGCGTTCAGTCATTGGCTAGTCTGACTAGCCATCGCTCTTTCCGCCGTCGGCCCTCCTCTTTCCTGTCTTCCCCTCAGTGCTCCCCACAAATTCTTTATTTCCCTCTTGCCTGGATTCTCAATCCTTCTCATCTCCTCTCTTCTTCCGCCACATCTCGACTTCTCTGCACACCCTGATCTGCAGAGCATAACCCATCCATGCCGCCGCTGCCGCCGTCTCCCGGGGACTCACCCGCCATTGACGGTGGCAGCCGCGACTCCTCCGCCGGGAATAACTGTGCCTGTATCCAGCATGAAAAGTCAGGCTACGACGCGAGCTGCACGCATTGCTCTAGAACCGATCCTCTTCCTTCCTCTATCTCCGGCTTGTCCGCTTCCTCGCTCATTTTGGATTCGGTTCCGCTCAAGGACTCGGAGAAGATAGGAAGAGTAGTCACCGCTCTGGCAAAAGGGTTCACGATTGGAGCTGGGCTGAAAGGCGGCCTGGCTCTATTTTCGATACTTGCGAGGCTTCGTCGGAGATTATCAGCTTCTAAGCAGTGAGTTTCTCAGAAATTACTGGACTTGCTTTCTACTTGCACGTGAGATTTATCCCCTATCCCTTGTTTGATTATTGGACCAGGATCTAACAATCTGTTTCTCGTTGACTCTGCAATCTTCTGTGTTTAATCAGTAAACCCGAGCTGTTCTCCAACAGAGAAGCCATAATCCTGGCTTTGAAGGAAACACTGAGATACGGATTATTTCTCGGAACCTTTGCTGGCACATTCGTCTCGGTTGATGAGATCGTAGCTGCTTTGGGTGGTCATCGCAGGCATTCACTTGCTTCCATTTGCTTTGTTCTTAGTTGCTGATATTCAACCTGCAATTTGATATTCTTGAGAGTGGAATCGGTAAAGTTTACCTTTTATCCACTCGGTGAGAGAGGTTTTTAGAGTGGCGTCAGACATGGCAATACATCTCCAAACCCCATGGCTCCTCTTCTAGTGTGGTGGAGCCGCTGACATGAGCTTTACTTTCCTGAATTAATGCGGTTGGGTAGCTCTCTCTCGAGTCCCTCGACAAACCAAAAAATAAAAAGAAAGCAGGTTTAATTAATACTGATTAAAACAAAGAAAATCAATGTTGTACTTAGTTCAGCTTTTTAATGGGGTTTGTGGCTTATTATGCGTATTAGAATGTTTTATGGGTAAACTTATGGGTGACTTGAACATTCTGTTAGGACGGCAAAATGGAGGCATTTGTTGGCAGGGGCAATAGCAGGTCCATCAATTTTACTCACAGGACCCAACACGCAGCATACGAGCTTGGCCATTTACATACTCATGCGAGCAGCTGTATTGGCTTCACGATGTGGTATTAAGAGCAAAAGATTTGGGAAGATTTGTAGACCACTCACCTGGAAGCACGGGGATGTATTTCTCATGTGCCTTTCCTCCTCACAGATACTGTAAGGGTAACGAGTAGCTTCTATTTCATTTTGTTGCAGCCTGTGATTCACCACTGTTTAGGTACTGCTAGAGGATATGGCTAGCAAAATTATAATATAGGCATCTTATTTTTAGACATCATGTTTTTGTAGCAAGGATATTTTGTTCAGCCTCATTTTGCTAGAAGAATGTTCAGGCTGATTAAAATACAGAAGTGTAAAGAAAAATGTCAAGGATTTGTGAGTGACCTGTTTTTATGGTTATGCCTGTGTACTTGTTGAAGAGAAGATGTCTGGTTTCTTCACTGTCATCAACCCCATAAAGATCTGTTGTACACTGTTTCAATTATGATCAAGGTGACTCTTTTGACCCAGATATAGAGTTGCAGTTTCTTTATTTTTCTCCCTTTCCTTTCTGTCATCTTAGTGGCATCAGACCCTCATCCAAAACATTTGTCCGTAACTGTCCCTTCTAGAAAGCAATCATCTTTTTGAATTCCTCTTTTGTGGACAGATAGGTTTCCTGTTATGTGGTCCTATAAGTTTTGATTAACGAATTCTTGTCATTGTATAAGATGTAAGGATATTCTGTCCTTAAGACTGTAATGTTCATTCTTCAGGACAACAATTTTTTTTTGGCCAAATTGTTCGGGACAACTACAGCTGCTATTTCTACACTGTTTAAATTAGAATCTTTAACGTCCAGGTCCGCATACATTTTGAATCAAGAGAGCATGCCTCCTTCCTATAAGTCATTTCTCAACAGCCATGGTGGAAAGAATCTTACAATTTTACAAGGAGTGAAAGAGATTGCTTCTGGCATTCCCTTTTCCAACTTGGAGGCAATTGAGAAATATTACAAGTCCACGGGTGTTGACATCAAACTTGATCCAGATATGAAGATTCCCTGCTCGGTATGACCTGCCATGAAATCATGGCTCTGAGAACAGCATTCTCAATTTACTCCAAAATTCCACATGCACTTCAATAATGTATAACCGCTCAAATTTACATTCCTTTTACAATGAAAATACGCATTTTTACCTTAAGGTGTAATTGCTGTTGAAAGAGAGCTGGTTTTCATTTGTCCTGTGTTGGAGTTTGTTTCCTTACTCTCCAATATTTGAAAAAAAAGGTTTTTCTGCTTGCTCTCTGAGGAGTAAACTTCCATCAGGTGCATAATTGAAAGTCTGAGCATCTCTACGGCATCTCGTCCATTATACCTATGCCTCCTAATTTCAGTTGGTAGGGATCTTTTGAAACTCAAGGCATAGTACATTTATACTTGTTCTAGATTTTCAGTTATACTACTTAGAGAGAAAGACATTTATTTCTCCTACCAAATTGAGCAGATCTTTGCCGACCAGATGATGCACTTTGATAAATGACCCATCTTCTAAGTGAAAAGCTGATGCAATTTGATATTTTGACCTACCTTTTGGAAAACAATTTGTCAGTAGCCGGAGTACAGGTCTTTTTATAATAGTATTTTATCGACTATTTTTGAACAGTTGAGCTTCTAAAATCTTGCAGATAATACATGGAAATCAATCATGCACGTCACATGGTATCTCTTTTCTCATCCAAGCATACAAGAGAGCATTACCTGTCTATCTCCCTGTGTATTTGATCCCTGCTCTGATAGTCCATCGGCAAGGCCTCTTGAAAAGGTACAGAGCTAGACTCAAATTTAAGTTCACTTTTGACAGCACTTATGATTGCCTTTTCTTTTCCTTGATGTATGATTGATCTTGAGGAGTTTTAGCGATGATATCACGAGCTTGGTTCTAAAATGCTGTCATATCTCCTTTTTCTAGCTACACCTACAAATTTTTAGCATAGATCAGGCATCGTCTATATCCTCTAGTACCTGCGGGGAGCTTATTCTAATATTATTAAAAAAATGTAAAGTTGACACATACAGGGCCTCTAAACCTTGCTATAGCTTATGAGTGTGTATTTTGAGGGTATAGTTGATTCTCTGTAAGGTAATCACTACTGTATTGTTTTTCCCCTTAGCTTGTGCTTTAAGATAAATGGGAAGTAATTTTGACACAATATAAGTGCTTTTAAGACCTTACTATGCCTTAGAAGTTATTTGCATAGCCACTTAAATAGATTGAATTTTGAGGGTATAGACAATTTTGTGTGAAAATAAACCATCGCATTATCCTCTCTCTTTTCGTATGGAATGTCCTTTGTAAATAAACAGGGAAGTAATATTGACACATATAGGTGCTTTCAAACATTACTATGCCTAGGAGCTATGCACTTAGTGGCCAGTCACTTGAATAAATGGGGATTTTGAGGTTATAGTTCAATGTGTAAGGATAAACCGCGCTGCATCCTCCCCCTTCCTCGGAGAACGTGAAAAATGAGTTCATAAATAACATAATCTTTGTATTCTTCGTTCTGGGTACATATTTCGATATGCAACAGAATTTCTAGCCATTTCCAGTACATGTCATCCTTTTGACTGCCATCTTAGATTATCTCGCTTTCACATTTTTCAGGCCTTACAGCATCTTGGGGAAGGGTCTTCTTGGTACAGCTAGATCAAGCCTGTTTCTTTCCGTGTATTGTGCATCCGCCTGGTAAGCATTCTCCAGTTTATTCTGTTCCTTTTGGCATTGTTTTTGCATAGCAGCAAACTTTTTATGCTAATAGAGCACTGCAGATGCTCATGCTTTGTTATTCTGTTATATGACAACCTTTGTGGAAAGTCACACATTTGGACAGTCTGTGAAAATTGGTTATGCTCCCTAAGTGGACTATCTTAATGATCTGCTCTATGTTCTTTCCTGAGCTGTTCTGTGTGAATCATCTGACGTTTGTAGAGTGTTCAGCTCTATATCCTTGATCAGTTCAATCTGATTCAACTTGAAAGAATATGTCTCGTTGTGCTTTAGTTCCTCTGGCATTTGTCTACCTTGCTCTGATGTTCTATTCTGTATAAAGGCTTGTTGAGTTTGCAATTTAGAATAGGATAGCAAGTTTCTTTCATGAAAAAGCCTGGTCACTGTTGAATTTCTTGGCAATCTATATGCCCATATGTAATGAAAAGAAGATTGAAGACAAAATTTTCAATGAGAACACGCAAAGGTGCAATCTAGAAATTATAGCCGTTACTGATCGATCAGTAAACAAATCTGAATATGTCTATTGAATTTTGAAATTTTTTCTCATTTGACGTTCCTCTATTATCTCACAGGGTATGGACATGCGTACTCTTTAGAATTTTCAAGAAATGCAACATTCCCATGGTGGCCATAGGGACGGTATTAGACTAACCATTCTTATGCCATATTAAGGAACGTGAGACTTTCGAGGTCCTTACTTGTTGTCATTCTGTGACAGTTCCCAACCGGTCTAGCATTGGCTATTGAGAAGAAGAGCAGGAGGACCGAGATATCTCTATACTGTCTTGCACGGGCCATCGAGAGCTTCTTCACTTGCATGACAGATGCCGGATACTTGCCCAGTGCGAGGAGTCTTAATCGAGTGGACGTAGTTATCTTCAGCATATCCACGGCCATAATCATGCATTGCTATGCCGTAGAGAGGGAAGTCTTCCGCTCCAAGTATTTGAACGTTCTCGACTGGGTATTCGGCGTACCTCTTCCCCCTTCAGAAACCCCGCGACATAAAAGTGCTTAATCTGGTGGGATCTCCTCGGAAAGGCACAGTGACATCGTCTTGTTTGTATACATAATTTATTTATGGCAAAACTGCCGATTTAGGGCAAAACTCCCGATCAATTCATTGTTTTTGCCATCATTCTTATTAGGACATGGGGCTTTAACAGGGTGTAGCTTAAGTTGATATCCAGTAGTGGCTGATTGAGAAATTTAAAGGTTCTCTTGAATTGTTATGATCACTTGAATATGTGCAGGTAGGGGTGAAAGTGGTATGGTTCGGGTGGTTTTTCTTGAAAATAGTCGGGCTTCAACTTTTTTGGGTCAATTTTTTGGAGTCTAAAAAAATCATACCAAGAACTGTTTAGGGTCATGAGAAACTGACCACTTCTAGTGCGGTTCTTTTGGGTGGTCTTTCAGACCCAAGCAATTTAACATAATTATGTTGGACTTAGGTGTCCAAGGAAGCGGACCCACTTGTAAGCTGATAACATGTAGTAGGCTAAGTGCAGGGTTCGACTCCCCACGGAAGTTGGCATCTGGGTTTATTGGCGGGCCCCAGGCTATATGATGCATCGTCCAGTGAATTAGTAGGTTGTTACGATGCCAGACACCATCAATATAAAAAAAATTAGGTTGGAATTAGGATTTCAAGTGAACAATTTGAACCTTTCACAAAGTTGATGAAACTTTCACATCAAATATATGGATAATCACACCGAAGGTACAAAAATTTTTGCAAATGTTTCATACTGGTACTAAACCTTTTTTTTTTTCTCATTTTGGTACAAAACTTTCTAAAAGTGTGTCACTTTGATACACTCCTTCACATTCCAGTTGACGCTGTCAAATAATGCTAACATGCCACCTCCGAAGTGTCATCCTTTTAATGACATGGCATCACACGTGTCCGTCCCTTCTTTACAAATTGGCTTACTGCGTGGGAAAACATCATGGGAAGTGAAGTGTCCTTTCAACTTCTGCTCACAAGATGAAACAGGAAGCTTGAAATCCAAAGTGCAATCGCAAGAGAAGATCAATGGAAGCACAGACAAAGAAGATCGTGATCATTGTTGACGAGTGTTTGACGTTCGATCGTCTCAATGAGAGTTAAAAGTGTGTCGAAGAAGGTTCTACTTCAATGGACAGTGGTTCAAGTTCTCCCATGTATTTTAGAAGACAATATGACTTTCCTCCTGTTTGTCGTGAGTATTATCCATCGCATTCACCATTCTGGTTATACTTGAAATTTTCTACGGTTTTTTTGAGGTTATTTCAAAGGCATTCACTTTTAGTTTTTCATTCTGATTCTAAAGCTCCTTCATTTCTATTGGCAAGAAGGGGAAGTGATATGAGCAAGAGAGTATCTCAACATCAGGGAATGCTTTAATAGGTCAATACTATGAGTAAGAGAGTATCTCAACATCAATGAATGATTTAATTGGTTACTACGGTCATACTATATGCTCTAATGTTTTATGTGAATTTATTAATACGTTTATACTGAATGCAAGGGGACCAACCCACTTTGACCATGTTGGAGTGGATTAGGACATAGCTCATGCAAAGAATGTGCATTAAGAGAAAACTTGCTGGAAAAATAGTGTTCATTTTTGTCCCAAGATATTGAAGAAGTTGGACAAATCGAATGATGAAGCTTCCAGGTGTTGGCCAAAAGAAGTTGGACCAAACAAGTTTAATGTCACTATTGGCAATAAATTTTACATTGTCAATTTGGAAGATCACACTTGTAGCTACAGGAGGTGGCAGCTTTCAGGTATACCATGTTGTCATTTAGTTGCCTGCTTTCTAGAAGAGAATAAATCTTTAGTGTCTTTCATAGATCATTGCTATAGTGTGGAGAGTTTTGAGACTTCTAATGCACCTGTGATAAACCATCTTTGAGACTTGGATGATTATAACCCAACAGAACTTGATCCAATATAACTACCTGTGATAAAGGCAAAGAGGGGAAGACCCAAGAAAGTAGGGAGATGTGGTCTTGATGAAGATGAAAAGTTTGTCAAAAATGAAGGAGTAAACCTTATCAGTAATAAGGGTAGTATGGTTATGACTTGCAAGAAATGTGGACAGATAGGACACAATAAAAGTACAAGTGAGAAGAAGTGGCTAGGGCTCCTCTTTTGTTCACCAAGAAATAGCAGAGCATGCTTCTAACAAGAGAAATGTGCATGCGAGACTTTCTTGTTGGCTACCAAACTAAGTTTGAAATGATGCTCAAAACAATAACTTTTGATTGTTTAACCTATAGGTTAAGACAAATAATGTGGGTGATCGATCAAGCTTACAACATACATCTTCAGCTTTCATTTCTAGAAAGATGAATGGAGAGAGTTTTGATTGTTATCATTTTACTATTGCCTTTCTTTCACGTTGAACTTAATTGCCCTGCTAATTGCATTTTATATTTATGTTTTGGAGGTATCTAATCAACCAGTGTAGCATTCAACACATGTTTCAAAGTGATTTGAATTCTTGAGCAGGTAGAAGTCATATCTAAATTCAATACATGCTGCTACAACATCAATAGGCTATGGTAGTTTTTAGAGAAGGACAGCGACAACCAAAACAGCCACTAGAAGCCAAATAATGAGAGTAAGACAGAGCTTAGTCCAACAGCCACCACAAAGGAGGAGACATGAAGAAGGATTTGCATCTTTAAGCCAACCTTCTCCTCAAGGGCAATAATCTTACCAAGAATCAAGAAGGATTTACTAGTGGAAGATAGATTTGCAGTTTTTTAGGGCTAACCTCTCTTTGATGGTAGTATTTAATGTATGGCTAGAGGAAGACAAATAAACAAGACTCCCCTTTTATTTTATGCTTTTTAGTCACTTTATTGTGATATATTAACATTGTTGCCTCTTCTTTTTTATCTGTTGAAAATTGACTTTTTATTGCATGAATAACTTTGCTATCACTAGGAGTAGTTGGAGAAACTTCATTTAATGGATGCACTTTATAATTTTTCTACCAAATTGTAACTTTTCTTAAAAGTTTATGCGCTATACAACATACCTTTATTGCCATTCATACTTCTTATTCTTAACAGAAGGATAGATCAAGTTGAAGAAGAGAAACTAACAATAATACGTCTTCGCTATTTAACAATAGCCTCAAACACATATGGATGAAGTTGAAGAATTACATAAACTAAAATAAGATGAAGCTTCTTGTCTCCATCACCTTCCTTAGTCTTCCTTAGGCAACTCTCTAAACCAAGTACCTCAAGCTTCCTTCCTTAATAGTTAAACACCTACATAAATGTCTCACAACCTTAAACTCAATAACAATATCAACAACATTATAAGCAAAAACATCCCTTTTTGCCTTTGTCGTGCTCTACCCACTTTAGCCTCCAGATTTGAAATTTTTAGGAGCAACCTAATGATAGCAACCCTAGATCGACTATGCACTGGAGGGTCGTAGCACTGGAAGTACCCATAGGCCCCAACAATCTGCAAGTTCGAATTTGAGATTTGAGCCCTATTTCTTTCCCAAATTGAATTCAAATCCACTATAAAGTTCCCTTACCCCGAATTTCTGATAGCCGAGGAACCTCCGACTTGGATTACCTTCAGTCCATGAGGTCTTCAAGATCGCAACCTCTTTATAGTGGCACAATGGTAGCTCCATTGCAGCAATCTTTGTCAAATGCAGCACTCAGACAAGATTTGATTACAAAGAAGTTGGAGATCCAAGATAGTAGAGAAGAGAAGAACCGAGATAGAAGAATGGTGAGTGCAAATTAGGGCTTTTTTTTAATAGATACATGAGATCATTGTGTGTCAATGAACATGTGTAATGCCATGTCGTTAAAAGGATGACACGTCAGAGGTGACACGTCACACTATTTGATGGCGTTGACTGGAATTTGATGGAGTTGACTGGAATTTGACGGAGTGTATCACAAAGTGATACACTCATAGAAGGTTTTGTCCAACATGAAACACTTACAAAAGGTTTTGTACCTCCGGTGTAATTATCCCTCAAGTATATGTTTTCCATAACAAATTTATTTGGTCAAGATTATATTATTTTTTACTCCAATATGCTAAAGATTAATTATTCATCTGATATAAATACTTTAAAGTAAAACATATATACTTAATAAATTTGAAATCGAGGCAGTCAGGGCCCTGCCGATTTTTTCAAGTCCGGGTCCGACTTTCCAGGTCGGTTTTCCCTCCCATAAAAAACCACCCGTTTTCATATAGGGCCCCTAAACTTCAGTTTTTTTTCTATTTTTAGGTTCTTCGATTTTTTACTTGCACCCCTATGTGCAGAGGATGACCCTATTGGTTACAATTGCAGCTTTAAGAGCAATGGAGGAATGAATATTTGTCATAAGTATATAATGTAATGGCATGTTTGGTTCACCCCAATTAGCAAATCCATGCTAGCCCAATTTGGACTACTTCACTACTCCACTGATTGGGAGCTCTTTTGAGGCCCGAACTCCAATCCCAAATTGGACCCTGATGCAGATTAAGTTTGTTTTGAACATCAGTACTTTCCCTTCACTTTTATTTTTTGATAATAAAACTAGGTTTGGTCAAATCGAGCATATACCAAAACTAGATGGGGAAATAGTGGAAGTCATCCCTATGATGTGTTGATCACCAAACCTTAGGAGTCACAAGTTGAAGTGCGATCACAAATCAAAAAATTTCACAACTGAAATGCCTTCTTCATAATTATATATATATAAAAAAGCCTTCTTCATGAACGGCTCAAAGTATTTCTTCGAAATTCTCTGCTTGCTCTCTTTCTCGCACTCTCTCACCCCACGTGCATTACTTGTTATGTGGATAGTGATGGGGACCCTCTATTTATAGGTTCATCTCATAGGAGAGGTTAGAAGAAAAATGAAGTCAAGGAATTAGTTCACTAATGACGGTGGTTTAGTGGTCTAAAACTCACTCTTATGTGGTTTGATGATGTCAAGTGTTGGATCTAAAAGTTTTCGACTTGAGGTAGCCATAGGGGCTATGGGCGCGCATGAGGCCTAGTTTGAGACATTAATTGTGTAAAATTGAAGTCATCATTAACCATTTAAGGACTAACCTTAAGGTTGATCATATACCTTTTATATACCTAGAGGAGCACGATCCTACCACCTAGGTCTTTATTTGTCAATCTCAAACTAGAGTTTGGATTCACAGGTCTTGTTACATTTGAAAGACTCGCAAGCCAATCGACATGCCCGAAACCAGTACCCATCCCTATGTGTAGGTTGTTTGTTTACTTGCACACTTTAATGCCAAATTATTTCCTTGATCGAGGTTCAAATCGTAGGTCCAACATCAATATCAATAATCAAGATCATCTGCCCTATCATGCCACTATACGACCTAGCCTATGTGTAGAAAAATAAAGGGTTCTACTATTATTGAGGTCACAGACATTTATCACCTCTCTCTCACTACCAGTCCCATTATAATTGTTCACTCAAATACAGTGGAATCCCCGAACCCACATTGATTCATGAAGATGTAATCAGATCCATATCAATCAATCCAAAGGATACTAGACAATTCATCCACAAACAAGAATAACAAGTGAGGGACTAATGTGCATCAAACAACCTCAAAATAGAACAGCAAGTGACAACCCTAAAACCAAAAAGTTAACAACTAAAGAACGGGTAAAAAACAAGCCTCAAACAATTACAAAATGATGCAACAAATGACAACCATAAAATCAGAAGCTTAGAACTAGGGAATGTCTGAATTGAGAATCAATTAATGACAAAATGGAGCGGCGACAATGACAAGCAAGTTAAGGCTCTAATCTCCTCAAAATATTATCAAAGATGGGAGACATTATCGAGCAATGACCAGCATCAATAATGAAAAATTATTAGCCGAATTCAATATCGAAAAGTTCATTGAGAAGAGAGAAAAACACGAAGCAAGGTGCTGCTGCCATGATTGACAGTAGACAGCCCCTTTTCCTTTGAAAATGCCATTGAAATCATGGTTAATAATTGCATAAGGACCAGCCGCAACTGTGGAAACAAAAGGGCCTCATTCTCCATAAGAAACACCATTGAGATTGAGATCAAGCAATAACATTTAGCGAGGAGCTGCTGCAGCCATTAGTATTAGACAGTCCTATTCCCCTCAAAATTGTATCGAAAACAAGGAAAATCATCGAGCAAAGAAACAACAGCAAATATGGGAACTAATCACTCCATTTTCCAATGAAAATGATACTCGAATGAAAGAAAGATGTCAAGATAGGAGCTGCTGCACTATCGGGATGTGCAGAGCCCCGTTCTCAGTGAGAATGACACTTAAACAAGGCGAAGATGTCGAGATAGGTGCTGCTACACTACTGGGATGTGCACAACCCCTTTCTCGATGAAAATGGCACTTGAATGCAACAGAAATGTCGAGTAAGGAGCTGCTGCACCATCGGGATGTGTACAGCCCCATTCTCGGCAAGAATGACACTTAAACAGGTGGAAAAAATTGAGATAAGTGCTGCAGCACTATCATGATGTGCACAGGCCCTTTCTCAAAGAAAATGGCACCTTGAATCAAAGAGAAATGTCGAGGAAGGAGCTTCTACACCATCAAGACGTGCACAGCCCGGTTCTCAGCAAGAATGGCCCTTAAACAGGTGGAAAATTTCAAGATAGGTGCTGCTGCACTATCAGGACATGCACCGTCCCTGTTCTCGGCGAGAATGACACTTAAACAAGTGGAAGATGTCGAGCTAGGTGCTGCTCCATTATCAGGACGTGCATAGCCTCTTTCTCGATGAAAATGACATTGAAAATAAGGGGAAACACCAAACAAATGGCAGCTGCAACAACAGATACTAAACAGCCCCATCCTCCGGAATATTGGTATTAAAATCAAGAGGAAAAAGCGAGCAATGAGCAACGACATTATTGAAGTGTGCACCAGCTCTTTCTTGGTGAAAATGATACTCAAATCAAGAGAAAAGAAACAAGTAATGGCCAGCAGAAAATGACAGACTTAATAACTTGAGACTAGGAAATTAAGAAGACAAGAAATAAGTGCCAAACAAACACCAAATCACAGCAACTTTTTGCAGCCATGAAACCTTGAACTTAGAAGCTGACACACACTAAAAACCAACACCAAGTGATCACAAATATTGCAGCATTTAGCCAAGAGTTGATGACCCATCTCTTCATGAAAAACAGTGTCGAAATTGGCAAGAAAATCGAGTAAAGATTAGCTGTAATACCAGACATTACAGCCTCATTCTCAGTCAAAAATGACATGGAAATCAAATAGAAATGATGAGCAAATGGGTGTTGCAAAATCAAATGAATAAGAGCTCTATTCTCATTGGAAATGGTATCGAGATCATGAGAGATCATCAACTAATATGCTGCTGCTACTACAGCCAATTAACAGCCTTGTTTTAGGTGAAAATGGCATTCCAAACAATAGGAAAATCAAGCAAGAAATAGCAAACTAAGACCCAACAAGACTCGATGAGAGAAAATGTATTTCAGATCAAACGAAGGAAATGACAACAACTCCTACTAAGTCATCCAAGTTCCAGTATCAAGGCAAATAGAAAATATGCTAGATCAAACATTCTACCCACAAATATATTTGCATCATCGACAGTACGAACAACAGATCACCTGAGGCAACAAAGACATAGGAAAGGAATGTTTGGGAGCATCAACCATAGCAAGGATAAACCTACAATGCCATTAGGTAAGAAAATGGCCTGATTTTTTAGTTACTAACACAAGCAGATAGGCAGAGAATCAAATAAAGCTTTGTCTTATCAAGGGATATTCAACCACTCATATCTCCTTCACCAATTAACAGACAAACCATGAAATTGTTTCATATATAACAACATTCACGTGTGAAGCTGCAAACAACCATAAATATGAATGGCAAACAATCATGAGGCAGTAGTTGAATCAGTTAAGGCTCAATGAATGCTATTAAAGGGTCGAGAATGGCCTTACTGACTTATCGATCAAGGGTTGGGGGTGGTGGCACGAATTCGACTACGTGATAGAGTCAGCTGAGGGTCTAGATGGGATGATGAGGATGCACTTAGATGGCAGTGGTGCTCATGGAGAGGCTGGTTCGATCACGGAGGAGAGGCTCGGCTCGGTGGTGGACCTCGGGTAGGCGACTAAAGGCTTGGGTTGAGCAGAAATGCACTGGCTCTGGTGGTACATGTAGCAGCAATCAAAGTAGTCGGGGCTTGGAGGTTTGTTCTGGAGGCGATTTGATGGCTCGAGCAAGCGCGGGCCAACTCGAGCTTGGAAGGGGATGGCTATGGGACAGAACCATCATGATGGCACCGGGCTCTAGTTTGAAGAACCGATGATGGGATGGAGACGGTAGCGATAGCTACGTTGGGTCGGCCATGGGTTGTTCACAGGAGAAGCAGAGGGAACTGGGTTTGTTTGTTCCTCTCTTGTCACGGCTTTCCCCTCTATCCTCCCTTTTTGTTGTGGTTTTTTTTTTTATGGTTAATTGTCTAGAAAGACTTCAACTTAAGTGAAATTGCTAGTTTTGGCACGAACTTTTAGGCATGAACTAGAAAGGCACAGACTTTAGGCCGTTGGTCCCACTTGACACGCCTCGTGAAAAATAACGTTTTCATTTGACGTGGCACGTTAACTTGCTTACATGGCAAACGGTTGCTGGCATGGCCATGCCCATGGATGAGGGATGCCTAGTCAGCTGAAATGTCAAATTTGCCCCTCAATTTGTCATTTCACGGTTCAAAAAATGAAGGGCATAGTTGTCATTTCCTTGCCCAACAAATCCCCAAATGGGGGGAATCAAAACTTCAATAAACAATTTAGGGCTTCTAATTCTACGTTCTTTTGCTCTCTTCTTCTCCGACCTCTCTCGTCCAAAGTTGTCCTTGAGAACTAAAAGCAAGGTTTTTCAATTTTATTCTTGTTTGGTCAACTTGTAATTAGTATTATGAGTGTTATTGGTGGTCCCAAAAGAAGTGTTTGACTGGTAGGTGTCGTCCTTTATAGTGACAGGGAGGGTGAACTATGGTCCCCTTGATTTCCTCGCATAACAAAATACGTAATCCTTCTTTATTACTAATTGCATTATTTAATTAGGATTTTTAATTAGTTTATGATTGTTAGATTAATCTAATATCACAGTCATTTGCAGAGGTGAGAATGGATACGTACTTTGAACTACTTGTATGTTATGGTGTGAGAATGGCTTTTGAACTTGAAGTTGCTATTTGGGTGGCCAACTACTGTCTTCAGAGCAGGATGCTGATTGTATGTCATGATTGAGTTAACTAATTTGATATCCTCTTTAGGAGTTAGTAAAACATCTAAAATTTGGTATAAAATATCGATGTAGAGTTTGATTACTAGTTTAGTTGAGATAAAAGGGGATGTTGAAGTTACAGTCATGGCTGAGCTGGGAGTGAAACATGGTTGTGTCCATGTTTATGTTGGAGTAATTCATGATCATGATGGAGAATAAGCTACTAAAAATAATGATGCTGAAGGTTCTAGTGATGAAGAAAATTCATTTGAAGAGGAAGAATTTGATGAGTTGGATTCTTTTGAGATTGATGAAGAATATAATGCAGCATTGAGTAATGTGAGATCTTAAAAGTTGAGAAAGAGATCAAGAGGTGAGCAACATGAAGAAGAAATGCATCTTCAAACAAATGAGGATGTGTTGGGAGAACATATTTCAAGGGATTATGGTTCATCAAGTGATGAAGTGGTACCACCACATACCACTGATGATGATGATGATGAAGATGAAGAAGGGAGGAGAAAGAGGAAGGAAAGGGGTAAGGGTAAGGGGGCTGAACAGTTTTGGCGAAACAAAATGTTTGAGTCATTAGAGCAGTTCAGGGAAGCTGTTCAAGATTATGCCATTAAAAATGGCAAGGTTGTTAGGTGGACTAGAAGTAGCTAGAAGAAAATGGAAGCTAGGTGTGGCAAGAATTGTCCATGGAGAATATATGCTAGTTTGACACAAAGGAAGGAAGCATTTGTAGTTAGGAGGTTTGACTCTGAGCATAAGTTTTCTAGGCCTGAAAAAATATGCAAGCAACATCCAAATGGCTAGAAAAGCACTATCTAGAAAAGTTTAGGGAGAATCCTGATTGGAGCATTGAGGAAATGATTAGAGATATTGATCAAAACTTTGCTACAAGAGTCAGTAAAACTGTTGCTTGTAGAGCTAGGTCAAAGGCAAGAATAATTAATAGGGTCACTAAAGGAGCACTACAACTTGCTACCATCATATATGACAGAGTGGAGGAGGGTGAATAAGGAGAGTTGCTTTGATCTTCAAGTTGAGAGAAATGGACCCGGACCAGAAGCCACCTTCAAGAGAATATATGTGGGTTTTGAAACCTTAAGACATGAGTTCTTGACTGGTTGTAGGCCAGTGATAAGTCTTGATGGTTGCTTTTTGAAGGCGCATCTTGGAGGCCAATTATTAAGTGCAATTAGTAGGGTGGGAACAACTAGATGTTCCCTATTTTATGGTAGAAGGAGAAAATGAGGATACTTGGAGGTGGTTTCTCCTCAGGTTGACTATGACTTGGGGATAGTTGATGGGCATGGATGGACTATCATCAGTGACCAACAGAAGGTAATTTATTTAATTATTTTCGGTCAACTTTAGTATAAATCCATGATGTTTATATGTTTCTACTGGATTGCAGGGTCCAAAATGCAGTGAGAGCCTTGATGCCTCAAGTTGAGCATAGAAATTGTGCAAGGCACATATATGCAAACTGGAAGAAGAATCATCGAAGTCTTGCATTGAAGAACCTATTTTGGAGGGCAGTCAAAAGCACAATAGGAGCTGATTTCCTGGAGTGCATGAATCAAATGAAGGTAATATCTATCAAGGCCCATGATGATTTCATGAGCACAGGGGTTGAGAAATTCTGTAGGTTCAAGATCAGTATTTTTGTTAAATGTGAAGTGGTTGATAACAATCTCTTAGAATGCTTCAATTGCTATATTTTAAATGCAAGGACTAAGCATTTAATTGATATATTGGAGGACATAAGAAGGGCAGTAATGAAAAGGATGCCTAACAAGTTGGCTAAAATATAACATTCTGAGGATGTTTTGTGTCCAAGAGTGAGAGACAGGTTAGAGCAGCGCAAGGTGACCAATGGGTTTTGTATTGCAACTCATGCTGGCTATTTGGAGTTTGAGGTTGTGCATAGGAACAATACTTTCATTGTTCAGCTAGGTCTTAGAACATGTTCGTGCAGAATGTGGGATTTGATAGGCATCCCATGTCCACATGCCATTTCATGCATTCATTGGATGGGTAGGGACCCAGAGGACTATTTTGATGATTTCTTGAAGAGACCAGCATATTTGAGTGCATATCACCACCTTATATAGCCTTTGAATGGGAAGAGGATGTGGGCAAAGGTAGAATCTGAACCTATTTTGCCTCCAGTTGTGAGAAGGCAAGTTGGTAGACCCAAAAAGAAAAGAAAGAGAGATTTCTGAGAGAGAAGAAAATGTTAAGACACTTTCAAAGAAGGGATGTGAGATGAAATACAGTCTGTGTAATCAATATGAACATAATAAAAGAAGCTGGAAAGACAAAAGGAAAGGACTCCTACAAGCTTAATCAAGTCAGGTAATGTGAGATGTGGTATTCTATTATTTGTTTATGTAATTGAATTACATCTAATTCTATAATAATGTGACATGGTATATGTAGCTGAGCAACATTTCAGCACCAGCATCAGTAGCAAGAGTGGCACCAGCAACAGCAACAAGATTTGCACCAACATCATCAAAAAGACCATCCAAAATACCTGTAAGTTTTACAAACAATCACCAATATATATGATTAAGTAGTTAATTCTTGTTCATTTTCCTAATAGTTCAAAAGAAGAGGGAAAAACTTAACCCAAGAAGCACCAGTTTAGATGGAAAAGGCTTAGGTTGCCAAGGGATATGGGGTCACCATTACTACTGAAAGAGGACTCACATACGTCCATGTAAGTTTCAAGTCTTATGTTGGTTATTCATATGGCATATATCAGCAAGACTTACACATGTAATTTTAGATGCTTGTTGAGAAAATAAGAACAAGTTACATGGGAAGATATGGAGGATAGTTTCAGCAAAGCCAGCCCCAACAGCGGCACAGCCAGCAACAGAGCCAGCAGCAGCAATAGCACCTGCAGCAGCAGATCTAGCAGTAGCAGTTGCAGAGCCACCAGCAGCAACAGAGCTAGCAGTAGTAGTAGCAGAGCCAGTAGCAGCAGCAGAGCCAACAATAGTAGTAGCAATCCCAGCAGCATAAGAGGAGAGTTGGGAATGTAGCAGGAAGAAAGAGTGCCAGACTTAGATAGAAAAGAGTATCTAGCACTCAAGGGAGCAGCATTACTTCAGCTTCAAGAAGAAGTCCAAGACTTAGACATAAAGGAGTGATCAGCAGTCGAGTTTCTTCCTTTATTGTATTCATACAATAGTCTTAGATTAGTCATAGGTTCTGTTTATGTTTTTGGTTGATATATTTTGTTTTGATTAGACAACCTTTTTATATGCTTATTCAACCAAATTGAATTTAACTAGCAAACTTTTCTTGTATTTTGGTTTGTTTAGAGAAAAGCTTCATTGTAATAGACCTTTCTTATCAATCTTGAGTACAAATTCTCATTGTACACTAGTGGGAAGTGAAGTAACTAGCATTTCATTAAGCAAACAAAGGAAGTACAAATGAGGATGAACTACTTCAACTTACATCATTCAGGGCAATAATATGCCGTGCTTCTTCCATCCACCATTGAACATGACACTAAATAAACATATGCACATGAATAAGACCAACATAAAACGACCATTTACTCTACACAGTTGATTCTTTCCATTCCTCAATAACTTTAGCTCCTCTTCAAGTCTCTTGATCTTTAGCTCATTAAGTTTGATATGCTCCTCTAGTAGTTGTAACTACTGTGATTGAACCTCTTTTTTGTCAATCAAAGAGTGTAACACATTCTTCATATGCCAATCATCTTCGGGATCATGCCATTGAAAATAATAACAATCATCTTCCTATACAATAATTATTATCAACATTTCCATATAAACATTCACTTTGTAAAAGATCAGTTTGAATTGAAAATAATACCTTCCAATAAATGCAACCCCAGAATCTTCTACCGGGATTGTTGTGGCTCTAAGAAGTGAAAAGTGCTGGTTGAACTCCGTGGAAGCAAGCTTTATGAGCACGATTTGCAAAGTTGAATGATCCCTCCTCGACCTCTCTTTCTATTTCTACTGCCAACATTTTGTGCCACATTTGTAGAAAAAGATTGTGATGACTAACAATTACAGAATCTTCAACTATGTCCCAGATCGTGAGTCCTTACCTTGGGCGACCTAATTTGCTCAACAATTGTAGAATAGTTGTAGAGTGTAAGTTTGAGAGAAGATGACAGAACTAGGCGTCGTACGAATCCCTAAATCACCGATTGAAGTTCTCATTCCCTCGATTTGGGGATTTGTTGGGCAAGGAAATGACGACCATGCCCTTCATTTTTTGAACTGTGAAATGACAAATTGAGGGGCAAATTTGACATTTCAGCTGACCTGGCATCCCTCCTCCATGTGGCCTGCCCATGCCAGCAACCGTTTGCCATGTAAGCAACTTAACGTGGCACGTAGGATGAAAGTGTTATTTTTCACGGGGTGTACCAAACGGGGCAAACGGCTTAAAGTCTGTGCCTTTCTGGGTCACGCTGAAAAGTTCATGCCAAAACTAGCAATTTCACTTAAGCTCAGGTCTTTCTAGACAATTAACCCCCTTTTTTTAAGCTCCCAAAAGGAATTGTAGCCGTTGAGGGTCCACCCATGGAAATCCTACACTTTGTTTATAAAGCATGAGGTGTATTTTATTTATTTATTTATTAATTTTTCACTAAAATTTACTCAAATAAGATTTTATTGGAGGAAGAAATTAAAAAAAGACCATCAACTATATCTCATATAATATTTCAAGCACAATTGGTTAATACCGACCCTTGCAATTATCCGGGGCATATAAATCATTGTTTCCTAAGCTTATTCTCAAGTCCTTGACATTACATTCTATTTGTTCTCCAATCTTCGGTGAGTTGAGATTCAAATGATACTAGTTTATTTAATTTAGACCTTTCAATAATTAGTTGTAATTTTTTAAATAAAACTACCTGAGATAAATGAATTTGATGGATTTGGCTAATTTCACTTTAAAAAATCACATATCTTCTTTGGACCACATCTTGGGGCCCATGATATGCCAAATCGAAGATAATTCGATGTTCTTCATGATGACTCCAAATTTGCTACATGACTACATGATGAATCTAACTAGATCCTCAATTTTAATCTCAAACATCGTATTGGACCGAGTATGGGTATATGTTCGCTCAATTTTTTCCGAGATCAAATTTCAAGTACTTTCTAGGCTAAAATGAGGTGTCTACATGGAGATCACAAATTCGAGTCTTAATCTAAACAATGTTCCCATAAGATGTTCCTGAGCTTGTGCTTTGACAAACACCGGTTTCTTAGGCCATGTTAGGCATTTAGTGGTTCTATGTTGGCGAGGATAGTATTAGTACGAGTTGTTCAGTTTGCATGATATCTTTAAAATTGAACATGAAAGTTCAAAATTACGTAGCGGGAGTGATTGAGTTACCACTACTGCTACCCTCCTCTTTATTACTCAATAAATCTCTCCATAAATCACTATAATTCAATGTATGATGTATGATAGATGTTACAAATAGGAGATGGTCTATGATCATTCTTGGACTGGGTTTAGAACTGGCTTCCCATTTAGGTCCATTATGGGTAGACTTAGACCCAATAGCCCTTGTCCAATAATATTTATAAAGGAGCAGCCAAGACTGTCCTTTGCTCTAAAATACCCTTCTCTCCAAAAACTATCATCATCTCACTTTGAAACTGTAGTTCGTGGCCCCAACAAGGATTTCTCACACCTTGGTCTCCTTGCCAGCTTTAGCGCCTTCCTCTGAATCTGGCGCCTCTTCGATGATTCTTATGCCCCCACCTGCATCAAGCTCCACAGCCTCCTCAACAGCAACAAGAACTTCAAGTTCTGTGGGCCCCTCACCTCCTCCGACTGGAACAAGGTCGAGCCACATTGAATCGTCACCTCCAGCATCGGCACCACTTACACCATATGGGACATTGAGTGGGACGCTGTAGACACTCATCGCCCACAACATGCTAGCAGGCATGTTCAAGTTACCTTTGAAATATTTTCCTCAAAAATATCAGGAGGCAACAATACTCGTAAAGAAAATAGGTTTCCTAATCTTTCATAGAGAGATTTTTTTATCCGACACTCACTCTAGTCCTAATGGATCACCATTCTAGGTGGTTCGGGTTTGATAAGTGAGTCCAGTCATCCAGGGTCAAAGAATGCTTTATAATTGAGTGGCTTTGTCTACGAGGCTTGAAAAGTGTCATAGGAATCGTCACGAGATCAGCCGGTATAGAGATGGCAAATTTGGAATGGCCCCAGTTTCATGTGCCGGTGAGTTTGAGTGAGATTCGGCACCAGACATGCATTTGTGTTGATAAGCTTAGGGTTAGGACAAGAATTGTGTGTGGCAGGTTTCAAATGGAGTTTGGACCCATAATCAAGATCAATATCATGATCGGAGAAGGTCAAACTGATTGGATAATTTTACATAGTGGGTTTCCTGATTAAAAAAAGTATAGAATTAACTTTCAACTTTGTCCCTAAAGTTGTACACAACCATCAATTTCACCTTCCATGTTAAGTTGCCAACAAAATCGTCCTTAATGTTGCGAAAATCCCACCAATTTCATCCTTTCATAGTTTTGGCCATGACGCCATTAATAATTCCATTAATGTCGTTTAAAAAAAAGGAAAATGATTAAAAATAAAAGAGAAGTTTATAAAATAAATTTAATATTAAAAATAAAAATTTAAAGAAATTTAATTTTTTAAAAACTGCTCTTTATAAATATTTTTCTATAGATTAGTAAAATTTGCTGGAATAATTAAAATTTAGTGAAAATATACAAAAAAATATTGAAAGTTATAAAAATCTATTACATTTTGTAATAAATTTATAAAATTTTTATGAGCTTTCAAAAATATAAACTTTTTAAGTATTTTCATTAGAATTATAAAATTTACAAACCTTATTAAGATTTTATAAACTTTTAAAAATAAAATTTTTATAGACTTTTATATTTTAAAATTTCATATAATTTTTTAGAAATTTAATAAATATTATTTTTTATTTGTATTATATATTTTAGTTTACTCTTTTTTAAATTCAAAATCAATTTTACCATTTTATTGTTCTCTACCTAACAAGTCTATGTATTTAGTCCTCCGACCTTATTCATTCTCCTCCTCTTTCCCTTAATCCCATTGTCTCCAACAAAAGAACACAACATCAGTCAGAACCCACTCTTGTAAGATTTTAACTTTGCTCCTTATTTTTGTTGAGCCCAACAACGTCAACCTCGGGATTCTAGGTCGAAAATTTAAAAGGATAACCTTTTATTTTATATTTTAAAAGTAAAAGAGAAATATTGTACATATATAAAAATGATATTTATAAAATTTTATGAAAATTATATAAATGATATATTTTACTAAATTTAGTTAATTTTAGAAGATTTTTACATTTTAGAATTTTTTGCAATTGTTAAAATTTTACGAGATTTTTTTTAGAATTTTAAATTTTTATAAATTAGTTAGAAAGTGGATAATTTTTAGAGAAAAATATTTATAAATTTTAAGCTTTTAATTTTTAGATTCGTATAAATTATTTTGTTTTTAAATATTTTATAAAAATCATATTTTTATTTTAATTTTTAAATATCATTAACGGAATTAGTGACAACGTCAATGCCGGATGGACGTGAAGGAAATTGTTTGGGATTTTCTTGTTTTTGATAAATCCAATGTGCTCTATATTTACTGAAACTGTAAAAACATACATAATTGTTCAAAGCTTACATGACGAGCATGAAAACATTTACATCAAAATAAAAATAGATGAATAAAGAACAAAATGATTACCAAGACACACCTCAGCAATCAAGCAATTTTCTATGCTCATTAGATCTAACCCTTTTGTACAAGTCTTTAATCCCCAATAATTTAAACCTAATTGTAAACTTGATAGTAGCTATGACCTCATTTCGCGCTTTCCAAATGTAGTAGATGTAAGCATTCCATGAAAGACGAAACAAAATAGAGGAACATGAACTGCCTTTATAAGTTTGTATGATCCAATCAAATTCAAACAGCCAGTCCCTACAGGTTTGGTGTACGCTACTGAGTTGCAAAATGAGAGTCCAAATTTTCTTCGAGAAAGGACAACCGAAGAACAAATGGTCCATACATTCAAGATTAGTTATACAAAATACACATAAAGGAGAAAGATTTCTATTCCACCGAACAACTCTATCACAAGTAGCAAGTTTATTAGTAACAACAAGCCATGAGATAAAACTATGTTTCGGAATTAGAGGCTGAGACCACACAAGCTTATCCCCGTGGAACTTTGGGACCTTTCGATCTAAGAGAGTTCCAGGCAGAAGTAACCAAATAGAGATCCCTAGGATCACCTGTCCATATAATTTTATGATCTCTATTCAAAAATGGGAAAATAAATAATGCATCTTTGTGGATGGAGCACATGATATTCAGCCTAGAAGTCTTCCGATTCCAGACATGATCATCAATTACTACAAAAACAAAATTATGAATAAGAACCCCTGAACCATTAACATTATTGCTAGGAGCAAGAGAAATGAGAGGGCTAAATCGGTGCCAATTGTCAAACTAGAGCCATGTCTTTTTACCATTGCAAATGAGAAGTTTGATCATAGGATAAGCACTCTCTCTTAGCTTGAGGATTTTTCTCCAAAAGTATGAGCAGGAACTTGGTGTAGAGATGTACAAGAAGTTCTCTCCTTTAAGGAGCCATGCTTGAACCGAAGTGATCCACAAGGATCCAACACCACTAATAAGGAGCCAGATGAATCTAAGTCCACACGCTTTATTCCAAGCAGTGAGTTGCTTGAGGCCCAATCTCCCTTCATTCTTGGGAAGAAAAATTTAGTCCCACCCCACTGTGGCACCTCGAGCTTGATTGTCTTGACCTTTCCAAAGGAAAGATCTACACTTGCTTTCTACTAACCTGATAACTTTCTTAGGAAGCATAAAAGTTCTGCACCAAAAGTTAGTCATAGAGAAAAGCACATCTTGGATAAGTTGCAATTTGCCTGCATCAATCAATTTCTTTATAGCCCATCCAGTGATTCTTTGAGTAATTTTATCAATCAATGGGTTGTATTCTTTATCAGAGAGGTGACCTAGAATTAAGGGAACACCAAGGTATTTAACATGCAAGGAACCATGTTTAAAGCCACTAATAGTGGAGAGTTGCTGGATCAAATCTTGGCTAATGCCTATTGCGAAGAACTCAGTTTTACTTGGATTTAATCTAAGCCTAGACATCAAATAAAATTCATGGAAAATGTCCAATAGAGAGTGAGAACTAAGATCACCTCTAAGGAAGATTAACATGTCATCAGGAAATCCTAAATGAGTTAGCTTAACTTTGGAACAAAAAGGATGATATTGTAATCTACCTTCAACTACTGCAACATTAAGGAGTTGACAGAGTACTTCAATAGCAAGAACAAAGACATAAGGAGAGAGTGGATCACCTTGCCTTACCCCTCTTTTACCTGAGATGTAGCCTTCTATGCTTCAATTGACTAGAATGGAAAATTTGGGACCTGTGATACAAGACTGAATCCAAGACAAGAATGGATGGGGAATTTGTATAGCATGCAAGATGTTTAACAAGAATTGCCAACTAACGGAGTCAAAGGCTTTCATAATATTAGCTTTTACAATACATAGAGCTTATTCCTTGTCTTTTATAGTCTTTAGCAAATTCATGTGCTAATTGAATATTGTTTCTAATATACCTACCTTCTACAAATGCACACTGAGTAGGGGAAATGCAATATGGTAGAATGACTTTAAGATGAGAAGCAATAAGTTTAGGGATGCATTTATAAATGACATTACAACAAGAGATTAGTCTAAAATTACCTATAGTGGAGGGGGTGGGAATTTTAGGAAAAAGGGTGATGCAAGTGCTATTAGTAGTACTCAACAATTTAGAGGTCTAAAAAAATGTTAGTACAACATGAGTAAAATCAGAACCAACTATATCCCAGGCTGAATTGAAAAAGTGAACATTAAAGCCATCAGGACTTGGAGCACTGTTAGTTGCCATGGACCATAATGTGGATTTAACCTCTTTAGCTGTAACAGGCCTGATCAAAAAGGATTTATCTTCATAACTGACCCTATAAGGAATAAGAGCCCTAAGTTTATCCAAGTCTCCGCTAGTGACAAGGGGGTCAGGAGTACCAATGAGTTTAATGTCAAAGGTTATAGCTTCAAAGGCTATCTCATCTGGCTCAATAAGCTTGTGACCATCAGCGGTCCAAAGGAATTTGATCATATTTCTAGATCTTCGGATTTTGACTATTCTATGAAAATAGCTAGTGTTTTGATCACCAAAGGACAACCATTTGACACAAGATTTTTGTTTGAAAAAGCTATCTTCGACAGCCCTGAGATATACATATTCGCTAAAGTGTCTTCTATTTAGTAATAAGATATGATGTAGCAAGACAGAAAGAGAGTCAGAGTTGGATAGCTTGTAGGTCCTCTTTCACTTTTAGAACCTGTGAGCCCAACCCATGGCTTCAGCCCATTGATAGTCCAAGGAAAACATTCATGCCCAATTGACATGATTGTCGCAAATCATCCCACCGCCGTACGTGTTCATATATATATATATATATATATGTTGCCACCAATCACTTTTCTTTCACTTTTTCAGGAAAAAAATCAACAACAAACAGAGAGCGAGAGAGAATCAGGAATGGAGAATTTGAGAGGAAGACGATGAGAAATAAAATAATTTTTGAGATTATTCTTAATATAAACATATATAATATATTTTATTTTTGTTATGACTGATAGGATGGTAAGTGTAAAAATAAAAAACTTAATAAAATGCCCAAGCATGAATAAGGAATAGAAACTAACAAATCTATTAATGGAAGGGTTAAGGAAACAGTAAGTAAATAATGTACATTTTGAATTAACTAAATTACATAATTTAAGCATATATCTTAATTGGTAGGACCCAATTAAAAAGATTTATTTTTATTGGTTTAACTAGATATACGAAGGTCACGGGATCGATTAAAGTGGAATGGATAATTTTCTCAAATTATTTTTAGGTTCATTTCCATTTGGATACGTGTGTATACCTATATATAATACAATATAATATAATGTAATGTAACTTAATGCAATATAATATGTTCCTTACAGTGGACAACATTATAGGAGTTGAGAAGATCTAGAGTAGGTATTTTGCGAACCATGTTGGTGAAGGAGCAGTTAAATAAATTATGAGTGTTCTTTTCTATTGTGAAATGATAAATATATATAATATGTTTTATATAAATATTTCAGGGTTTTATATGATTCGAAATGATGATGAGTGGTTATTTATATGATATATGATATGGTAAATGGCGTGGTAGGTGATCAAAATTTGATCCATTGACCTCCCCGTACTGTGAACATGTAAGAATTGATTTTTCTGGTTGAACTTGAGTAATGTTTTTGAGCTGTATTATACTGATTGAATAAAATTGATGTGTTTGATTGTAATGTTAACTGTATTATATAGGTGTGTATTGGCTGAGTATAGTCATGGTGACTGTTAAGCTGGTGGAGTAGAAATGAGCCAAAAAAAGAAAAGAAAATATAAAGAAAAATGAAAAGAGAGAAATTTAATTTCATGCTGATATCAAGCGTGCTAATTTATCATTGGTCACCAGCGAGGTATAAGAACAAGATAATTAAAATTACTCTTACTGTCAGAGGGTAATGGGCGGCCCTCGTGGAGTGTGGTGTGTAGATGAATGACATCGGGAGGTTGGGAAGAGATAGATATTGATTACGACACGGGGTCACGGTATCATAGGAGAGAGGTAGTATTGGTACCGCCAGAGCTCTGTCACAGGGGAAATGTGACTCTATGGCTATACTAATTGTTCGTCAAGTCCGGTGCATTAACTTGTTCATTTCCTTGATATAGGATTAGATTTATTGTGATTGATGTAATTTATGTGGGGTTGAGATCAACTTGTTTGAATTGTTCTATTAAATGATACTTGCTGTGAGTAGTGTTATCTGTATGGTTCTATATGGGGTTGAGATTAGATTGTTTATTTTAGATTTGTGTTTACGGGCATACGTTCATTTGTATTATATAATTATGAGTTATATTGATGTGGATTGGAGTGTTGAGATCTAAGTTTGAAAAAGGATGATGGGTGAAAGCTACGATAAGGTATGTATAAGTGTGAATTGGATTTTATAAGTAATGATAATAAGTGATATATATATATGTCTACATATATATTGAATTGGATGGCCGTTGGCAATTGATTTGTAATTAATTGTTTAATTCATTTTACATTAGAATTGAATATTCATTGAGATGCGGCTCACACCTTCCGCATATTATTTTACAGATAAACTTGAGGTGTATTGAGTTGATGTGGTGAGCAGAGGGATCTTTTTAATAGTGGGGAATCGATTGGAGATTTTTTTTAGAAGTTATTGTTGATTTTTATTTATCTTGATAATTATATAGTTCTGTATTATATGTCGCAACCCGAAAATCATACTGCAGTTTATGACTATGAATTTTAGATATTTTCTAAAGTTATACAACATGTTATGTTTTTCTAATTTAGATTATCAAGAAGTCAATGGAAATTCTGCCAAATTTTAGAGTAGTGATAGAACCTTAGTGCTAATGCCACTATAATGGTTCCTATTGATATATCTAAGAACCCCCCTAAGAGATTTCAATTTACTAGACAATTGGAACATAGGGGCACCAGTAGCTAATTTAGACCAAGCAGCCAGAACAGAATTATGAAATGATGGGTGTTCAGCCCAAAAGTTGAAATATCTAAAGTGGGACTTCAAATTGCATGGAGAGGTTGAAATCGATGTTGGACTGGGAGAATAATCTGATATGAGTAGCCTAAGAAATTCTACTAATGAGTTAGAGAAATTTAAATGCCAATTATTATTCACTAAAACTCATTCTACTAATGAGTTAGAGAAAAAATGAGCTAACCAATGATGATCATGCAAATTTGTGAATATCAACTTGCTTTGAAAATCTACCATCCTAGGAAAAGCACTAATATCACCATTGTTGGCTTCATTTGCAGATTTAACCACATTGAAGTCACCAGTGATTTACCATGGATGGGTTTGATATGTTCTGCTAAATTGACTTAGAGAGTTACATTGACAAAGTCTAACATTAGACAGGTTAGGAGCATAAACAAATGAAACCATGAACGGCAATAAGGACTCAGAAGAATGGATCTCACAATGAATGCACTAATGATAAATGCCTATGATTTTAATGGAGACAGATTTATCATGCATGAGCCAAATTCTACCTGAATCGGACAATTGATAGTTATCAAAGAAAATCCAATCAGTCAAGAATTGTTTTCTAATAAAATTAGTCTTTTGTTGTGGCACTCAAGTTTCAAGTAAATAAATGACATTAATCTTATGATTGATTACTACTCTCTTTACTTCATGATGCTTTAGGGGCCTATTGAAGCCCTTGATATTCCATGTGAGATTGTTCAACATTAAATAAGTGATGTGACAGATGAACTTTTGTCTGAATTAGTCAGTATTGTAAAACCTTTCCTACCTTTTTGCTTTTTGATGTTATTAAGTACTAGAGATACTCCTTTAGAAGAAGCATGAGATCTCTTAGGTGAGGTTATAGTGGAGATGGCACATCAACAAAGTCAACTACTAATGAGAACCTATTACTAGTTGAGAGATTCTTGGAAGAATCAGTAGAAGCAGAGCCTGCATGAGAGCTTACTATGGTGGTAGTTTTGGAAGATAAAGGTATTAAGGGTATAGGTTCCTGGTGAGGCATGTCCCGAGGCTACTTTATAGCGGGAGAAAAAGTAGGAACAACAACTTGTTGAGATGTCACTGCAAGCTAAATAGACTGAGAGGGAGTACCTTTCACATGTTTACTAGAAGCCGTAGAAGAGAGTTTTTGAGGATATTCAATGCTAATTCAATAGTGGAACCATCTTCAAGCATGACATAAATTGATTTTGGAGGTTCTGAAGTAGGAGAAATTTCTACAAAAACCCTTGCAGAATCGATCTTCTTGTAGGCTTCAGTGGCTTTGTCTAAGCAAATGAGAGCACCAATACCAGTAGCAATATAGCTAAGTCCCTTGGGGGTCGTAAGTGCAAGGGGAATGTTTTTTATGAGAGCCCATAAGGGTATACTTTGCTGCTTTAAGTCTAAAGGCTGCAAATTTTTTGCCCAATGCCTAAGAACCAAAGGTCTATGGTAGAGATGCAAAGGGCCATTACTAAGAATCCATTATTTGACTTCAACATATGGCAAATCAAATAATATGAGGCCATTGCCAAGATCAAACACTCGAATGGGAGCATTTCTTGCCCATAGATAATTAGTAGCAGAAGAGATTCTTGAGAGGTAGAATGATTTACCTAGTAGCTGACCGATAAGGTCATTGTTCCATCTGGTGGCTCTCTAGTCAAAGACTTCTTTCAGAGGGCGCACTATACGCTTGTCATTTATGACTGTCAGTTCGTGAAATTGCAAGGACTTCCTTTGTTCTTCAACCATGAGTATTTGGCTCCAGGTTTTCTTCTCCGGCAAATTAGAGGTAGGAGAATGCACAAAGTCTTGAGAAGAGCTTCTAGGAAGAGATTCACTTGGAGAGTCAAGAGAAATTGGAGCCCTAGCAGCACAAAGGATCCAATTAACATTAGCGGAGACCTTCTCAGACTCGGAAGGGCGCTCGGCACATAGGGCATTCGTAAAAACAACGACTAAATTATCCATACGAACACGATTCAAAGACAATTAACCCTCTCCATTTAAGATTCAGGCGAGCAGTTGAAGATAGTAGTATAGAGATTGTAAGAAGGTGAACAAAAGGATGAATGGTACATAAAGTTTGACTAATATTACAATATAGTACAAAATCTTTAAAACGTTACAAAATTGTACAAAATCTTTGAAAAGTTAACACTGATAAAACAAATTATTAATTATTTATTAATGCCGTTAATTACGTGTGACATGGTGCCTACCTAGATGCTGACTTGGAAAATTGAATGTCATGGCAATAAAGATTAAAAAAGCACCAATAGTATAAAAAATATGGCTAATATTACAATATGATATAAATTTGTCAAAATGCTATAGTATAGTGCAAAATTTTTGTATTTTTGTTATGCTTATATTTGTTAGCAAATAAAATATTAAGTCCATCCATCTATCTTTTCCCCTCACATGCTCTCATATGTCATGATCATCACCAATCGACTTTGCGCAATCTTCTTAATTTCAACATGCCTTAGAGAGTAGGGAGACTAAGGTCGTCATGATAACCAATCATAACGATCGCGTAGTCACAAATATAGGAGATGGTTACTTGGCATAATGTTTTTTCAATACTTAAGTTAAAAATTATTTTATACGGTCTATGTGGATGAACTAAGTATTAGATATTGTTTTTGTTATTAGGAATTAAAATTTCTAATCTCAATTTTAGACACTTTTTGGATTAAATTTTTTAATTTACTGACTCATGTATTTTACAGATCATCAAAAATGATAAATCATTGATGATAATCACTCCAATGATTAGTCTTATAATTATGATCCTAAATATCATAACGATAATGGTGACAATGATATTAATGATAATATGTTATTAGAAACTTTGAAATTTTCAATAATATAAAATAATAATTTAAATTTTGTGTAATTCTATAATGTTTTGAAGATATTATATCATATTGTAACATAGCAAAACTTTTTGTACCATTGGTGCATTTTTCCTAGGTTTTTATTATTATATCATTCAATTTTCTGAGTCAGCAGCCACGTAAACAACATGTTGGCATAAGGTAAACATCACGTTAGCAATTACTAGTGACTTTGTTATTCATCATCACTTTTCAAAGATTTTGTACTATTCTATAATATTTTAAAAATTTTGTACTATATTATAGCATTAGTCAAACTTGTCGTACTTCTAATACTTTTTCCCCTGCAAGTTTAAGGATGAAATTAACAGTAAACTTAAAAATTTAAATTCTGTAGAATTTTAAAAAAGTTTTTAAATTCCCTTAATTGTAATCGTTTTAATCATTAAAACAGAATTTTCTTAAAATATAAATATAATAAACAAATGAGGGATGTTGCAATCCATACCCCACCTCCTATCATCTCTTCCTCTTCCTTTTCTTTTTCTCTTTCGTCAAAATACCTCGGGACGATGATGACATGCCAAAATATGTAATCAAAATACGCGCCTATTTGTATTGATCAAACTAATGATTTAGGGGAATCCTGGCACATTTGATCACATATGAAGGAAACTTCCCCAAAAGTAAAACAAATGTCACAAGTCTTATATATCTTCTTTTTTTTACAGTTGAGTCCTTTATATTTGAAAATGACTGATTCAGCTCTATAAAATCAACCGCATTATAGTTACATTCGTATCGTCGCTCTTCCAAGCGTAAAATTCACTTAAGCAAAACAGTAACTATTTGAATCGAAAGTATAACGGAACCGATTTAAAAAGTCGAGTTAGTCATTTTCAAACACCAAGTATTAGTTTAAGTGGATAGGGTATGCGTATAATTCATGTAAAAATTCACGTCGGAGATTCGAATCCTATCTGAGTGCGTAACCCTCAGTGAGGCCACTCACTCATGTGTTTGCACATGAACTAACTTGGATTGAAGGAAAAAAATTTAATCATTTTTAAATATATAAAATTCAATTGCGAAAGGGCATTATCTCTCCCCCAAGTATCCTAATAAAAGCCACTGCCATATAAATAATTATACATAGACAAAAGGGAGAGTCTAGACTTAAGCAAAAAGGGGAACCTACAAAAAAGTAAGAGAAGCCTAATCTTCGAGAGCTCAGTGGTGGGGGCTTTCAAGGGGCCCGACCACTCATGCATCCTCTCCCCAACCGAAGTAATATGTGCTGTACCCATCATTATTGCCTCCCCCATTCATTCATTCGTTCATTCCCTTCATCCATCCCATCTTGTTCTTTTCACATATCAATCAATCCCTTCCATACTTCAACCACGAGTTCCAATCTCTCTCCATCTGACCTTGTTTATTTCAATGGCCGATTTTTCACAATTTTCTTTTTATGCAGAGGAGTTTATTCTATTAAGATTAGGGTACGTGTGTTTACCAGGTAAAATTTGAATCAACAGGAATTTACGTGATATGATAGAGTTCGAATAGATTTCAATGAAATTTGGGTATGATCCGAGAAATAAAATAATGTACTATTGAACCCAACCCCGGTTGCAATCACAGAGTATTTCAATTCGGTACAGAATCTATAAAGAGATTGATTTGCGCGATTAACTTCAATCGATCACGACTTTCTTATTTAGACTTCAATTGTTGTGTCGTTCCTATTGTATTGGACTCTAATTGCTCGATGAACTTTTATTTAACATTGTAATTGTATATATTTTAAAAAATTTTGATGCTAAAAATTAATAGAGTTTATAAACTAATAACAAATAAAAATAAACATACCAAAAATTATGTAAAATTAATTTATCTACTAATAATACAAATAAATTATTTCTAATAATACAAATATTTTAAACTTATAAGTTAGAATTATAAAATAGCCGATAAACTCCACTTTTTAAGAATAATTAAACCAATAAAAATTATGTATTCATAAAATTATCTGCGCGATGACAAGGAAAGAAAAGGTGAGATTCTATTAAGATAAATGGAACATGTGGTATAATGCATGTTTTAGATAGTCTAGGTTTGCAAATACAATAAAATAGAGTCTGAATTCAGAAGTTAAGAATTGGTTTCATATAAAGTAGGTAACAGATATTATAAAAATTACAGAGTATTCGACTCGCTCATTCAAGTAATTTCATGTGAAAAAACATGTGTAGGTAGGCTTATCACATATGTGCAAGAGGAAAATGAATTTCATAATCTCATAAACTATTTATAAAATAGGCGCGTCCAAGTGAATAGAATAAAGGAGGAAGTTGCATTTTACTTTCTTGAGCACTCTACGTGTGCCCCCTAGCTATCCTATAATAATGCGCCCATGTACATAATGGCCGGGACCATCAATATGTTTCTTCATTTGTACTCAAAGCTCATTTCGGAAGCCCCTCATTTGCCAACCTTTCAAATGTCAGAAATTAAAAAGCCATTCATGAACATTAACAATCCGAAGAAAATTATTACATAATCAACCGTGGAATCTATTGCGATGTAAAAGTAAGTGATGAACTGCCAAGTGCAGCATGGGTTTTAGGAGAAATTCCTGGAAAGATCTAGTCCAACACGAACTCACTGAAGAAAAATACCGGTATTTTTGCAAGTGATTATTATTGTATTGTGTAAATTTTGTTATTTTATTTATTATGACAGGATATTCTATTTATTTTGTTAGAATATTTCTGTCTTTTTCCCTAATTTGATTATGAGATCTAGTCTCTCTTATTTTGTTATGGTATTAGAGTATAGATCAAGATTTTTTCTATATCGATCGTCTCTGGTCGCTTGAGTTCAAGGCCGTCTGGTGTCATGGACATTCTGGTTGCTCGACCACCGTCTCGCAGTCGGACCCATTCCTGGCTGCCTGACTTCGAGGAGTTCCGGCCATCGCCTCGCCAAACTGACCGTACAGGCAGGTTTCTACTGTTGCCATTATCATGACGACGAAGTCTGGTTACCGTCTGACCTCTCATGTGCTCGCACGCGCTGGCGAGACTTGAGGAGACTTCTATCCACGTGCCGCTATGCGCGGAGCAATTGCATTCGCGAGCCACGTAGACAAATCTGCTGATGGCGATCCACTCAACCAATGCCATGTGCTAGAGGCCACGCGTCCGCCAAGTCAGCATTGACTAGACTCGACTCGTCCACCTGTCAGGGCCGTCTGAACCAACATGACTCGTACGCCCTTCTACTTTCTGGCTAACCCAGTGCACAGACGCTCTCGTATACCCACCACATAAACCCTTCCCCATGTTAGCTGCTCTTGGAGCATCATGGCCCAACTGCGAGCTCCCGCTTGATTTCTAGCTGCTCTCGATGCACAAGGATCAAACTTTTTATTTCATATATGTTTGCTACAAAATTTATTGATTTTTTTTCATCATGTCTTTTAATAGAACACCCATCAAAGATGTTTCCTAGCCACATCTAGGTTATTCTTGATGGGCACGATTATAACCATTGGTTCCAAGTCAGGAGGTGCTTTCTCAAAGGTCGCATGTTGCGGTAGTATGTTACCGGTGATAATAAGCACTTGAACAGGAATGATAAAGAAACATGCGATGAATTTGTTGATCAACTTGAAATTTGGGATGTGGCTAATCACCGTATCATTACTTGGTTTGCCAATGTAGTTGTGGTGTCTATTAATGTGTTGTTCGGTCATTTTAACGTGGGTTAGGAAATTTGAAATTTTCTTCAACAATGATACTCTTTTGGAGACTTTGCGTAAAGGTTTCAACTCTCCTAAGAAATCTTGCTCTTATGTCAAGAATCGGGTCAGATGATTAGTGACTTTTATTCCAAGTTGTGTCACCTTTGTGATCAATTAGCATTCTCTAAGCCTCAATGGGAGGAATGCATTGAGGATACCTAAAAATTTCTTGCATATTGGAACGGTTTGAGGTTAACTTAATTTTTAATGGCTCCACGTGACAATTTTGGGTCAGCATGAGCCTCCCTACTTCACAAATCACACAACTTTTGCTAGAAAGTGTTATTTGTAAAGATACGAGACTTCTTACTCTTCACTTGTCATCTTCAGGAAATTTTGAACTTGTAATGGCTGCTCTTGCGCTATAGCAAACAATAGGACAAGCCAATCAACATAATGCCAAATCCACGACACGATGGCATTATGGAGGATCAAGTTCAAGGACAATCAAATCCAATAGCAGATTCTTTAGTAGTCAGAGGACTGCACCTATTAGCCGTGTAATTTCTATGGTGGTCAATACCATAGAGGAGTGCAAGAAATTTTCATAATTTTCTTCATACAATTTGAGAGACACCATCTATTGGAACATCTGCGGTCCCAAATACTGCACCATCTAAGAATGAGTCTCTAGCACAATCAACTATTGCAAGTGACCTTGAGGTCCTTATCAATCAGATCCCGTCCAAAGCAGGTTCTCCCACTTAAGTAACCACTCGTGGTATTTTGATTCGGATCGTGGAAACTATATGATATCTGATCCTTCTAACTTTTCCTATAAAACCAATTATAAAATATTACTTGTTATTTAAAATGCTAATTGTTTCAATCTTCAAGCAAGTCATTTTGTAATATTTCCATACCACGTCTCACCATATCTAATGCTTATTTAGTAACATCATTTTCTTTGAGCCTTCTTTCAGTTGGCCAATTATTTGACCTAAGCTATGAACCCCTTTTTACTAAAAAAGGTTGTACCATACACGATCCTTAGATAGGGCAGCTCACTGGGATAAGTCGTAAGAGTGGGCGCTTCTTCGAGTTGACTTACTTACAAGTTCCTACACCCATTCCAATAACAGTCATTTCAGTCTCACTAGCAATTGACATAATTGTTTAGATCATGTTTCTCATGTCAAAGTTCAACATTTAATTTCTAGTTAATCTACTGGGGATGTTAAGGATAGTGATCTTGATTGCATTTCTTGCCAACAAGAAAACAATATTGTCGTTTAATGAAAGTACTTCCATTGCTTCTAAGATATTTGATTCAATTCATTATGATATTTGGGTATTGGCACCTATTCCTAATAAAAGTGGTAGCAGTTGTTTCGTGGTTTTTTGTGGATGATCACTCTAGATGTACTCGATAAAAAATCATTCTAAACTACTTATGCAATACATGTGGTTAGTCAATTTATGGTAGCTCCACGGTCCTCACATTATGTTGTAGCCCTTCATACTCTTTGACACGTGAAAGTATTATTTTTCATGGATTGAGGTTCTCATCAAATTCCACAATACAGTTTCATGCTTTCAGCAATATAGATTGGGCCAGCGATTTGCACGATCACCAATCCACTACTGGCTATTTTCTCTATCTTGGAGATTCTCTTATTTCTTGGTGGAGTATGAAGCAAACCTTCATTCCTGTTCTAGCATTGAGCTTGAGTATCGAGCACTTGCCAACACGATTGCAAAACTACTACAGCTCAAGATGTTAATAACAGACATGGGTGTACGTAATTTTGAAGCTGTCACACTTCAATGTGACAACCAAAACTCATTGCAAATTTCCTATGATGATGTTTTTCATGAACGGACTAAGCATATTGGAACTTATTACCACTTCATTCGTTAGAATATTCTCAATGGTACTGTTCATCGACATTATATCACTTTAGAGGAGCAACCAATTATTATCTTCACCAAAACCCATCCTCTTAGACATTTTTGTAATTTGATTAACAAACTCTATGTGGTGTCTACCGCACCCTCTTGAGTTTGGGGGATGTTAGTGTATTGTGTATATTTTATTATCTTGTATATTTTAATAGAACATTCTGTTAGGATATTTCTCGATCTTCTTTCCTGATTTGATTTTGAGGTCTGATTTATATATTGGAGCCTCCTACTTTATTTTATACACATAATTGAACAAAAATTCTCTTCTCTATCATTTTATCAGGGATAAGAAAGTATCGATATTTTTCCTAATAGGTTAACAGTCGATTTGATTCACATTAGAGTTTCTCTGGGTTTTAGTCTATGGTTGCAACCCTCAAACAGCCTTTTCCTCCTCATTACCTGGAGAAACACCCACTTTTCTCTATATTCTTTTTAAATTCTTCTACGATATAATTGAAGATAATCAAATTCAGAATCTCTTAATTTTAGATTAAGGATAATATTATTGCACCATATCCCATTTCGCTAATACACTATAAATTAAATAATGAAACAATGTAGACCTTTCACGATTATTTCTTATCTACGTTTTCATAGTATTAGTAAGAGTACACGAAATGATATGGTAGTTGTGACTAGTTTTCACATAAAATTTTTGAGGTTGTAAAATATCCATTGTGCCTATAAGATGTTAAATTTATTTTCACCTAAAAGTTTAAGTTATTACCAGGTGGTAATTGGGCCTATTATAAACCAAGTTTCAATCTATTATTTGTTTGATGTAGAAATGACTCCTTAACGCCCGCCCTGGCGTGATAACATGTCTACTCCTGACCTATGCATTGAATTCTCCTGATCTCACATTGAATACTCCTTACCTTAAGTCGAGTGTTTTTCTTTTGTACTCAGGCGGCGCACAGCTAACCAAGAGCCAAACTTTCTCTTCCATCCTCGGGTTATATAGTTGACCACGAATTGAATATTTTTCCTCCGATCTCGAGCTAGCATGGTGTGAATACTCCCTACAGTAACAGATCTTGAGTTGGGCCTTTTTTTCTTTACCCAAGGTGGCAAACAACTAACCACAAGACAGGCTTTCTCTTTTATTCTCAAGTTACATACATCATATATAGTGATCGAACGGCCAAGTTAATTTCAAAGTCGATACCCTGGCCAAGCTTTCGCTTTAACTGCAACCCTACGTATGTGAGAACCCTAGTCCGACGTTAGATGGCTTAACTGAGGTACTCTATTCTCTTATTAAATCATCCCTATTGGGCGACACCTTGATCGATATCATCTAAACCTAAATAATAGAAATATGGCAGTCCATGCAAAACTCAGCCATTTAAATAATAGGGTGATTGTGTCCACTTGAATTGTTTTTGGTAGTTTATAGTCTATTTTCTTTAATGCGTAAAATACCCATTGAGCTATAAGAGAATTGGGTTTTTATCTTCTTCAAAAAACATAAATTTATAGGTGATCAAACTCAATTGTTCTTATGAGTCAGCATCCTTTTATTTGTCGTCGGATGTGGGGTCCAATCCTGAACAACTCGAGCGAGCAGTTCAATCCTCAATATCCACTTTCACGTGCAGGCCTCGCACAGTGTGACCTCACAAGTATGATGCCTATAAGAGAATGACTCCACATCTACCTAAAAATCTAAATTTATAGGTGATGTTACTGAATTCTTTGGATAAACCATGATCCTTCTTCTTTTTTTTTTTTTTATCTATTGTCCAATGTGGGGTTCAATCCTCAACCGAATGTTTTGAGTTTGAATCTTATATTTTAAGAAAAATGTAAAATATATGCCTGACTCACAAGAAATTAGGCACATGTCCAACTTAATAGCCTAAATTGGTAGGTGGTACTATCCAATTCTTTTATAAGGTAGGTTTCAATATCTTATTTGTTCAATGTGAGATTAACTGCTCAACACCCAACCTAAAGTGGCAATAAGTTCACACTTGACATATGCCCTTCAATACATGTCCTCAATAACTGACCTCGAGCAAACTCTCTTCTGGTCTGTGGTTGGGGGTACTACTGACCACGAGATGGGCTTTCTATTCTATCCTTGGGCTAACAACTGGCTTGGAGTGCGGTATATTTTTTTCTTCTGGTCTTGGGCTTACAGACCATGAGCTCCACATTCGGGCTCGACTTAGTGTAAGCTCACATGTTAACTTACTCTGATAATATATAAAATATCCACATGGCCCACAAGAGCTTAGACCCATGTTCAACCTAAAAGATTAGTGGCGGTACTAAATTATCTTATAAACTGATTTCAATCTCTTATTTTTCTAATGTGGGACTGACTCCTCAAGAAATAATTCATGACTAAGGGAATTATCCCTTGTTGGACTTATCTCCGGTTTAAACCGGATTAATAAAAGCTTAATAAATTTTTAAATAATATTTGATATACTAAAACATAAATGGGCGGCTTTAGAGTTGATTTTTTTTTTTGTGGGCATTGATGCCCTATTGTACGTTATAATAATACTATTTCGTCTTTCTTTTTTGCCATGTGCATGAACGAACTTGCTAGTCACATGGGTTACACACAAAGAGGCTTGATTGGGGAACTTTAATCATGAAATGTAGATATTAAAAGTCACATCGGCCAATCGGAAGGCTGGCCAAGGTCCACCAAGGGCCGACAAATTAACATGTATATAAAACAAAGTTAGCTTATTAGAATTTTTAGTCTTTTATGATATTTATCAGTTATAAATTCATATACTAAATTAGTGAACGGCCCCGTCTATGCACGAAATTTGTTATTTAACGATCGTTGAAGAAAGCGAGGCAGTTAATGACTAAATAAAGTCTTAATTGTGGTTAATGTTGTGAATATGTGATTTTTTTGAAAAAAAAATCAAATATGAATATTAAGTGATAGAGTTATGAGAAATGTAGAGTAATTTTATATAATGAAATGATTAGAGAAGAAGTTGATGGAAAATTTATGTGAAATAAGAAAAGGAGAGAGAGAAACAAGAATTAAAAAAAATAGATAGTTGTATATATGTGAATTTATTATCATAACCTTATTTTTCTTAAGTTAGTGATTGTTAAAAATTAAATTTTATCTAGTAATGGTAATTTGCCAAAGGAAAAAAATGTCAATATGGGTGAGATGTTTCAACATATAACTAGTGAATGACCCATGCTATGCATAGTAAACATTATCTAATACAATTGAAAAAGATAAAAATGATGTTATGTATGAATTAGATAAATCAATCAAATCACCTCATTCCCACGTACAATTTCGAATAATTACAATTGTGAAGAAATCCATACACATTTTTACAATAAAAATCATCATGAACAAAAAAGGATAGTAAGTGCTGTATGTGAAAGTGAGAGTAAAAGAAATCGGAAAATGATTGTGAGTAGAAGTTGAAACAAAGTAACTATTGCATGTGAAAGTGGGAGTAAAATAAATCGAAAAAGGATTGTGAGTAGAAGTTGAAATAAAGTAAATGATGCATGTAAAAGGATAATTAAGTACTTAATATTAGTTATGAAATAGAGTAAATTGAAGGGTAATTTTGGAATAAAAAAAGAGACCAAAACTGTCTCTTTCTCCCTTTAAGTAATAATAATAATGAAGATATAGAGAATGATAAATATGCTATGAATAATATAAAGGTGATTATATTTTGCAAATAGTATATAGAAAAGAGAAAATACTGCATATTAAGAATATTAAATTTCTTATACTTTCTTTTTTCCCTTAAAGTATAAGGATAATAGCTAACGAAAATTCTAATTATCATTTTTTTTCCATTTCTTGCACATCAACTATTAAATTTAATTTAAAATAAACGTGTTTTTTTTTTGTGCCTGTAAATAAAGGTGTTGAGTACCAAGACGGTTGCTCTTTATATCGGTTATTAATTAATCATAAATTTTGAGAATTTCCGAATAACAATTTCAAAATATCTTCATAATTATATATGAAATTTAATTCTCGAACGGAACATAGAATTCTAGAAAACATGAATAATTCAAACTGTTATGGACTGACATTTCTTTTGCGATATTATAGATTCGATATATTATCGATAAAACATTACAGTTGTATTTATCAAAATGAGTTGCAACATTACAGAATGAATACTTCTCCAGTTTAATGAAATGGGCACGTTAGCTAGAGTAACTTCATAAAGACACGCGAAGAAAAAAGTAAACTTAAAGAAATGATTTTATTTCATACCTAATACGTCGTTAGGATAATCTGGGTAGCCTTTCGGGCGGATTTCTTGCTGTTGTTGGCGGGTTGCTCCAACGAAGGCTCCTTCAGACTTGCACAAAATCAAACCTAGGGGTGCCTCCTCGAAACGACCCTCCGATGCCTAAGTCAGAGAGGGAGGATGAGAGTGAGAGGAAAGAGTATGTGGTGAGAGTAGAATATTCATTCATTTACCTAGCCTCTTGAGGGTTTATTTATAGAACTGTTGATTCGGTCAGAGGACGTCACCACGTCACCACGTCCCCACGTATTCGGCACGTGAGTTGATGTGCTTTGGTTACGGCTGCCCTAGCACATCTTAGAGTACCAACTCCCATCACATCGGTAGGAGTGATTCGGGCATCTGTTGCCCGAAGGAAGGCAAGTAGGACGAAGTCGAGCATCCATGGATCTGGCGGTATGGTGGTCTATATCAATATGAAATTGAATTTATAAAGATTAAGATTCAATATCATAAATAAGAAAGATATTTATCTATAAAAGATGAAACATAATTTTTTTTAAGGAAAAAAATGGGGGAAAACTATCAATGAGTTGAGGTTGGGTATTTGTGCAATCCAGTAAATGGCATGAGATTATTTTATAGTCTGTAACATTGTTATCCAGAAGTCCAATAATATCTGATTAATTCAGTTCAAGTCGAGTGCATTCACTATGAAAGGCATGAGATATTTTAAAATGAAAGAGATGAAACAATACCTATCAACAAAATTAGGCTAAAACTCACTCTCATATGGTTTGATAAGATTGAGATCCTGTATTGATGTTTCACTCTAAGCGATATTACTAGAAAAGATTTTGAGCTTAAGTCTTAGCAGACAGTAGCTTCTTAGAGTATATTAAGTTTTTGGTAGTACTATGTTGATGGTGTAGTGTTACTATTGGTTCTTCAATTCATTTGATATCTTGGCTATTAAACGTGAAAGCTTGAATATTACGTAATTGGTGAATAGATTATCACTATTACTGCCCTTCTTTGTACTAACCAAAATGAAACTGGTTAAAATCTAATGTTTATCCCTCTACTAATCATTTCAAAGAAATGCACTTTTTTTCGTTGTATAAAATTGTCATCTAGAATATTCATGAGCCATATCTAATCCATGTTCGAGTTGGGAAGACCCACTAAAGGTTAAAATTCTCACAACATGAATTTTCTTCATTTACAAGGTTCGAATATGAGACTTTACTTAAGGGATGGGAATGTTTTACTCAGTAGTCTTCTGTTGATTGAGAATGTACATTTTAACATGAAAATCATTTCCTCTATTAAAAAAATAAAATAGCTTATTATTCTAGTCGGTTCTTAGATAAAACGAAATGAAAAACACACGGATTTGTGCGAGAAAGAGTCACTTGTGTAATTAGACATTCGTTAAATGTGTATGACATGCAAAAAACGCAAGCCAAACGGCAAATATCGAGTGCCCCCTTTCCTTTCTTGACTAATATATCTTGATGGAGTTTTCATGAGAAACAATCTAAAGGTCTCAGTATAAAAGAAAAAAAAATCTTAAATGATCGTATCTCACATTAATATGATAGAAAAGAATTAATTATATTACTATGATTAGTAATAATTAAGGCAACTACTTGGATGATTAGTACCAATTTGCTCGTCTATCAAAATTTAATTGGCATTTTTTCACGTTACGTAGTGAGACAGAATTATCTAAGAATGTCTCGGTATTAAAAAAATGAGAGTTGTGAATTCAATTGGTAATTATTAGACTAATCTCTTCTTATAGGAGAAAAAAATCCTAAGTAGTCCTATCTCACAATGATGTGTGAGAAGAAATAAATTAAATTACTTTGCTTAGTTATAATAATGGAAACTACTAAGGTGATGCAAACTAATTTGCTCATTTGTCATATTTTAATTGATATTTTCTCACGTTTTATGATGAAATAGGATGATTTAACAATTTCTCCTCTTTGGACACTTCTTGAGCCTTATGCCAATTCGCTAGTATTTGAGTGGAACTTCAAAAACAACAAGAAGATGGCGTTCTAAGATAGAGTAATTTTGGGTTAAACTTTTTATGCAAGTGCCATTAGTTTAGACTCTCTTTTTTTATGTAAGTGAAAGGAGGGCAGCAGTAGTATCGATCCAGCCACTCTGTCATATAATGTTCAGGTTTTCTTGCTCAACCGCAAATATATTAGACAAACCGAACAACCTATACTAATACTAGCACCGTCAACGTGGTAACGCCAAATGTCCACTATAGTCTTAGAAGCCTATGCCTGCGAAGCAACAAGCTCAAGAGTTTCTTCTGATAATATTGCTCAGAGCAAGACTTCAACCTATGACCTCAACCTCACCATACTACATAAGAATGAGTTTTTAGACCAGTAATCTACCACCTCGAAAATCCGTATAGGTGTCTAGAAAATCATAGTCCAAGACTTGCTAAAGCAGTCCTCTCCCACTCGTTGACAAACTACATAATAATCCAAGGTAGTTCAAGGGCAATACACAAAGTTTGTACCCATACGTATAAGCGAACGTTAGCTTTTGTACATCAAAGGGAATCTATGCACAGCATGCAAAATCCATAATTGTCATCCTTAGGAGGAGCAAATGTGTCGCCCTTAACATTCTCTCCCGCACAATTCGCAACCCAACGCATTATGCCAACAGCATTCACCCCACTCTAGGAATGCATTCAGGGGTACGGCGAACTTGAAAAAATCTTTAAGATACTATACATGTTTTACTTAATTTTATCCATTTTTTTGTCAAATTATCATATTTTACTCCTCCAAAATCTTCATATTACTCTTCTGTGGAGTTTCACCCTAAACAAATTTCTTGGATCCTTCCCTGCATCACACCCCATGATGCTTAGACCTATCGCAGTATACTGCAACCTCGCACCACCTAAGGCAGCAAGTTCTAAACGAGAGTACAGAGATACTGCAAACTTCTCCAGCCGTGCACCTAATCGAACTTGTCAACTGCATTACATCATACTCTTCTTTTAAAAGGAGGGCAGTAACAGTAGAGATACAACCGCTACGCTATGTAATATTCGAACTTTCGTATTTAAATGCAAACATATTAGACGAACTGGAAAAACAATAGAGTTCTTATCCATGTCATTTATGAGAAATTAGGAAGTTTATACAAGAGGAGTATTTAACAGAGCTGTATATAAGTACAATCGGTGACGACTTTAAAAAATGTTACATTTAGAGATGTTGGGAAAGGGAAAAGCACAAGATGTCCGAGTACAATCATGACAAAATACTGGACATGTATTTGACACGACAGGTGAACTCGGGCTACGCACGAATTTTATTATTTAATAAAATTGGTATAAAGAAATAAAGTATTGGCGGTAAATAATGTCTCAAATATGTAATTTCTCAATAATTCAAACATAAGTTAATAAGAAATTAAGAGAAAATTTTTGATTGATTTCACATATAGATAAAAAAAAAAAGTTGAGAGGAAGGGAAGAAAAATGACTGAATAAAAAAAAGAGGGAGGAGACTGAGAGAATGAGAGTGGAAAGAGAGAAAAGGTGGTGAGAAAATACTTATTTATTAGTATATTTATTATTATATACCTTTTTTTTAAAATCTAATAACTATTAAAATTTTCACTTTATATATCAATACATAATTTTAAAAAGAAAAAAAAAAAGAGGAAGAAGAAGACGTGATTCAACATATAGATATAAATGAAAATAAAAGAAAAAATTTCGTACAGATAAAGAAGAAGATACAGGAGGCAAGGACAGTTTGTAACCTAGAAAACACCGGCATCCGATCCCACCTACAAAATTCATTTATTATTTTGGCAAATTTGTCCTTTAAACATTTGTATAAAATTATAAAAATAGGAAAAAAGAGGTTGGATTTGATCTACAAAATTTTCTTACTTTTCGATTTTCGTCTTAAAACTTTTTTAGTCCAATTTAATCCTCAATATCTTCATTTGACTACATTTTTAATCTTTTTTATTATTTTATTATTAATAAATTATTTAAAAACTTGAATATTTAAAAAATATTTAACAATGGTTGAATTTACTAGGGTATATATTAAATAGACGTAGGGATGTAGAGAAAAAGTTGGTAGTCGACGAGTCACCTTCCTCGCGAAGGTCATCTCAGATATTATAGGAGCTAACAACCTTGGAGGGATAGGGGTGTTCGCCGGCAAGCCACCTCTGACTCACTCTTTCGATCCTATTTAATGTATTTTTGTAAAAAGAAATTTAACTATTTTTTACATAATTAGATTAGATTTTAATATTCTTTTTCATAATAAATAATAAAGAAGACTAAAAACAAACGTCACGGAAAAAGAATGAGAACTAAAATCAATACAAAAAAAATTAGAAATAAAATAAGAAAAAGTAAAAAAAAAAAAAAGAAGTTAGCGAGTAAATTCAGTTTTTTACCAGGAAATAAAAGGTAGGTTGACAGGTAACTAGGCGTCATCTAGAAGAGAGGGTCTTGTGTGTGAGGTATATTCACGTGGTAATATCGTTATCATATCATAAATTAATAATATTTAATTATTTTAAAAATTAAATAAAATTTTAAAAAAATAATTCTAGATTAATTAATTAATTAATTAATTAAAAGTATCAATTCTGTTTTCCTTTATTAAATAGAAAACTGCGAACTGAAAGTTGATACTTCATATTAGATGAAATCATCAACCATCTGTTTGTCTGTTACTCTCAGAATATAGAAGAAAATTGTTGTTAGTCTTCTGTTATTCTTTTCTGTTACAATGGCAGGTCCTGTAACTGATTGTCTGGTACACAAGAGTTGTATAAATACAGAACAGAGGAACTCGGCAATAGTTAGCTGATTCCTTCATCAAAAACAGATACACTTCTTCTTCTTCTGCTCTTCAGTTCATCCCACAGGATCTTAAGACGAGTAAAGTAAGTGTTGACATCTAAAGATCCTTGTGCTAGATTCATCAACTGCTGTTTGATTTGAAAAATTCGAGGGACGTTGCTTTGACGGAATCTGTCTTGTATATCATTCCAAACTTCTTGTGCTGAATCAAGGTAGAGTAGGCTATCGGCGATCTCCTTCGAGACGGCATTTAATAACCAAGAAATTACCATGCTGTTGCATCGTGACCAGATGCCTTCCTCGGAGTCTCCTGAAGCTGGCTTGTGTAGTGAACCATCAACGAAACCGAGCTTATTTTTGGCATTTAAAGCCATTCTCATAGCTCTGTTCCAGGTATTGTAATTTTGGTCGGTGAGAACGTGGGAGACGAGGATGAGGCCGGGATGATCACCATTGTGCAAAAAGAAAGGACTGTGGATGTCTGAGATTGTTGATGTTCCATCTTGATGAGAAGAAGTTGCCGCAATTAGAGGCTGAAAACGATTTGTGGTGCTCTGATTTGGATGATTGTTATTGCTGCCTTGACCTGGATGGTTGTTGTGGCTTCCTTTGGCCATGTCGAGACGCAATGTGGGAAGAATCAGAGTCGTCGAGGCAGAAGGAGATGATTTTGCTCTAATACCATGTTAGATTTGTAACAGAGTGGAGAAGAAAAGTCGTAGATGGAACTGAAGAGCAGAAGAAGAAGAAGTGTATCTGTTTTTGATGAAGGAATCAGCTAACTATTGCCGAGTTCCTCTGTTCTGTATTTATACAACTCTTGTGTACCAGACAATCAGTTACAGGACCTGCCATTGTAACAGAAAAGAATAACAGAAGACTAACAACAATTTTCTTCTATATTCTGAGACTCCCCCTCAAGATGGAGAATACAAGTTATGTATTCCCATCTTGTTTAACAACAATTTGAACTGCTTTGGTTGTAAGGCCTTGGTAAGTAAGTCCGCAAGTTGATTACCACTTGAAACGTGCATGGTCTTCAAATGTCCTGTCTTGATCTTTTCTCGGACATAATGGCAATCCAACTCTATGTGTTTGGTTCGTTCATGAAACATTGGATTTGCTGCAATGTGAATGGCTGCCTGGTTATCACAGTACAGTAAGGCAGGTTCTGGATGGTCGACCTTCAGATCCTTCAACAGACCGAGAATCCACATTATTTCGCAAACAGGTGTTAGCCATAGCTCTGTACTCGGCTTCAGCTGAGGATCGAGAGACAACTTGTTGCTTCTTAGATTTCCAGGAAATAAGAGAAATTGTTCAATAAGTGACTTTCAGAAAGTTAATCTCCAACTGCAGAAGACGAAGAGACTTTCTACGCTTGAGTCAGCTTCCGATCTATGATCAAGATCCTAGAAAATCTTTGCAGTCAATAAAGAAAACGTCAAATGCCAAATTCCCAAATTCATTTATGTGTTCAACGGAAGCACATCGGATATACCACGTGACATTATTGATGTAACATGTTCGACCAATTAGGATTTGAGATAGAATTAAAGTTATAATTATCAAATTCTAAAAATTTTAAGAAATATTAAAAAAACTATTGGGATTCAGACCCATATCCAAGTACCAATTTATTCTTGAAATAATGAAGATAAAGCGGAAGAAAGGGAGAAAGGGGATCACATACTCAATATACGTCATTCCGGATAGTTAAATGCGTACTATATGGGTTAAGGAGGTTAGCCGGTATTCTTCATTATATCAAAACGGAGTACAAAATGTCGACCGTCTCACAACATGCACTCATTCAATCCCTCTCATCACACTGGCCCAATAATCCTGATCACCTTATTTATATACAAGAGAACCACATAAAATTGGAAAATATATCTAAAATATATATCTATATCTTAAGATATATATTTGACTTGAGAAAATCTCAATAAAAAAGAAATAATAAATAACACACTCTAAATTCCCTAAATTTTAGGAGAATTAAATTCGTTGATCTCCTCCTTATTCCTTGTATTGTTAACTCGACAAATATGAGCAAAATCTCAACAACTCTCCACCTTGACTCATATTTGGAGAACTCATGCTGAATCGGATCAAGTTGAACTCGAAAACTACACCTCAAACAAAACTTAACTTTGCTCCTTAAACTCTCCTAATCCATGCCCCATCAACCTACCACGAATGTCGCTGGACACTACCAAAAGCCGAACAGTGTTCGAACCTCATAATCGATGCAACGAATCAATCATCATATCTAGTGTCTTCTCTTCTCGATTCTCCACACTTATTGAACAATTTCTTGTACCCTCCCAAGTCTCAAAGCACTTATTGAACAATTTCTCAAAGCACTCCCAAGTCTTCCTCTTATAAAGGAATTTTTCCTTTTCTTCACTTAGCCGCTGAGCATAAATTGAATATGATAAAGTAACAGAGTTCAAGATTGGATCGAAAGACTCCTCAATAGCACATAAAGCATAATCCAGATCATCCCTTCTCGGTTGATCTCAACCCATCACAATTGGGGGGTTAGAAGATATCTTACCTTTAGGAGGAATCTGAGGTCTTATCATAGTAAACATAACCTTACTTCATTGGGAATGTTGAGTTATAAATCCCACATCGACTAGATTGGATAAGAAACTTGGGTTTATAAAAGAATTGGGTGTCAACACCTATTAACTTAGATTTTTGGGTGGAAACAGGCTAAAGATGGTGTCAAAGTGGGTCGATCCTGGACTCACATCATGCCAGGCCCGATTATGAAACTCGTGGCTTGCTAAGCCCGAAACCGAAAGAAAAATACTCGGCTCATGGATAGTTTCTCAAGTACGGAAAAAGTCCGACTCGTATGTTTAGTCTGAAGACGAAAGAGGGCCTTGCCTCATAGTAGTTTCTCCCCCCTTGCTCGAAACCGAAAGAAAAATGTCCGGCTCGAAGTTAGTTACTAAGGGCGAGTGTTTAAGGACACATGTCAAGTGTGAACACGTTGCCATCTAAGGACAGGTGTTGAGATATAAATCTCACATTGACTAGATTAGAAAAGAAACTTGGGTTTGTAAGAGAATTGAGTACCATTACCTATCATATGAGCTTAGGCTTTTGAGTGGAAACGGGCTTAAAACTCTTGTAGGCCCACCTGGAAATTCAATAGGGAAGGACCATCCGCTCTAAACTCCGTCCTTCATGAAGTAACCTTACTCTTCGATGAAAGCTACTCCTTTTTGTTGCAACAATTTCTATTACTTGAGATGCCCTTCTTCCTCATATGCCCTGAACTTGTGTGCTTATAATTTCTTTGCTCAGTGTTTGATGTCGATGATGGTACTAATACTGAATCTACTGCTATTGAGCCATCGTCTGAGTTGGACTTCTTCTTACCTCAAAACTTTAACATTTGACAATAATATGTCTCATCTTATTACAGTAGAAACAAGTTGTATTCCTATTTTTCTGCTTGGATCCAAACACAATTTTGCCGATATGTTGAATTTGTTGTCCTCTAGCAACTAAGTTCATGTCTTGCTTATTGAATCTCCTAGTAGACCAGAAATCATTGTTCAGCTTTTCCTTACTCAGTAAACTATCTTTAACATCATCAAAGGTTAAGGATATCTTCTCGTGGATTATCACTTCCTAGAAGGTTCGTAAGAAGGTGGCAACAATTACAGTAACAGAATAATTCTATCTTGATCCTCCACTACTCTACCTTGGTATTAACAACCTTTAAATCATTAATGGGAGTGATAAACTCACTAACATGAGACTTGCTCGAAGCTTCTCGGCCATACGAAGGGCATATAACATCAACTTCAAAACTAATGGACTGGCAATAGATTTCAGACAAATACAATGCCTTCAACTTCCTCCATATTGCGACTGCCATCATCTCCATGTGTATCTCTTGCAATACATCATTCGATAGGCACAAGAGAATGGTGAAAAGAGCTTTTCTATCGAATCTCTTTCAATCAGTATCAGACATGGCAGAGTTCTGCTCCTTGATCGCTACCTCTAGACTATTTTATACCAAAAGATTAGTCATCCAGATCTATCATAGATTGAAATTTATAACTCCATCGAACTTCTCCGTCTCAAAATTCATTGTAAACATCTTGGATGCTTCGATCAACCAAAACAGTAAACTTGTACTCTAATACCAGATTGTTTGGATTCACATTGATGTTCGAATATTGATCAATTCTCAAAAATAGTAAAATAATAGCAGAAGAAAAAGGAGAAAAGAGAACGTACATGCAATATACGTGATTCTGGATAATTAAGTCCATGCTCTATGGGCTAAAGAGGCACAATTGATGTTCTTCTTTTGTTTTTTGAAAGTCAGTATAGAATATCAATCCTCTCACAATAAGCACTCTCTCAAATCCCTCTCATCACACTAACCCAAGAATCATATTCACTTTATTTATATTTATGTAAGAGAATCACATAAAATCTACAATATATCTAAAATATATATCATATGTATTGAGATATATATTTGACTTAAGGAAAATTGATTCCAAAAGAAATAAAAAATAGCACACTCCAAAATCCCTAAATTTTAGGATAATTAAATCTAAGGACCTCATCCTCATTCCAAGGGTCATTGACTTGGCAAATATGAGCTACATCTTATCAAGTAATTGTTAGGATTTGAATAGCACAAACAATGAAGGTAAAGTAGAAGAAAGAAGAAATCATACACACGATATACGTGGTTCAGGGTAATGGTGGAGTTACATCTACACATCCGCACGAAAAGGAGGCTTGCGTTGGCTTTACTACTGAGTAACAATGGGACAAGTATGAGATGGGACAACTCAACAAACATATAGCCTAATCATAAAAGTCACATTGCCTAATACAGAAAAGGAATTCCAAAACCTCTAAGTATAGGATTATGAATACTCATTGGTTGCATCAAGCGCATTATTATAACAAAACTCTCAACCCAATATATATATCCAATAGAATATTTTCCAGAATACCTTTATTTTATTTCTACCCAAAACATCGTAAAATACAATATATTAAGGTATAATCTTCCCAAAAGATAGAATACCAATTTTTAAAACCATAAGGAAACATAATCAAATTTAAACCATTTTCAAAATTTAAAACACACCTAACAAACTAATAAATGGTGAATTCTAATTACTTGAATATGCCAAATTAGCATTTGTACATGACATTTTTGATGTATTGAAGACTTTCTTTTGTTTTCGGAGCATGGGAATTAAGCTATTGGGCAAAACTTTGCTTTTCCCATTATAAAAAATAGTGTACAATTGATGAAGAAGTGCAATGATACAAGATTTTGATTCACAATCAAGAGTTTTTGAGTTCGATTATCATCGTGATAGTTATGTATGCATATATTTCTCTTTGTTTTCCATCTTATATTAGGATTAATGGGCCTGCAATTCATCCATTTGACTGGATGGCGATGCTTCAAGTGTAGTGTTTGACATGGCAAGAGCTGAAGGGCAAAGAATCATACCTCTCTATTTCATTCTTTCTCATTAGTAGATCTCCTTCATAATTGAAAAAGAAATTTTATGTATAACCTTATATTGTACCAGCACGGCGCAACCCAACATCGGATCTCCCATTTTACGATCCATGGATTTCTACCTTCCATCCTTCGCCTATTAAATTTTTTAACAATTCTGGCAAGAATTATTAAAGACCGAGAGAAAAAGCAGAGGCTAGGAGTTAACAGCAGAGCTCCCTCGTGACCCCATTCTAAAAGCTAAGAGCAAAAAGGAGCTTTAGAACAATGAGCTAACAAACATTACTCAATATATATATATTTAAAAAAAAGGTCCAAGCAGAAAGGCAGCCATGGCCAAGTTGCCAGTTGCCACTTCCTCTTATACCAGCAAAGCACACGACAGTTAGCACAAGATCCGAAGCCCACCTCTGGACAGAACATTTGTGGTGAAATCGAAACAAAGGGAGGGAAGGAGGGAATTCCAAAGAAGTAAGGAGGAGAATAGCTCGAGAAAGAAAGTGGACAATTCTATGTTAGGCCAGATGAAAGGGAGGCAGCTCAGTAAGTCCTCGGCCGCTCCGACCGACCTCCTAGTATGTTTCCCAACCCGAGCTAACTTGTCCATCTTGCCGAAGCCCATCTGCAGCCCGGCAAGGCTTCCGCTACCTGAACCCAACGGCCATGGCCGCCACTCTCTGCCGTCTGCTCCACCGCCTCGCCATCATGTGAAGAAGTCCCGCAGCACCACCAGGCGAGGCCAGACTAGCCCCGTCTTGTGGGCAAAGACAACCAAGCAAATGGGTTCGGGCTCGGTCATCTCAGAGCCCACCTCTCCCAAAGTCACGTGCGCTGGCCAGATCAAGGTCAAGCCCAGGATCGGAGGTATCCAACGAAGCGGAGCGTGCAGGAGCTGGCAGACAGTCATGGAAGAGATCGAGAAGATCCACAGCAGTGGGAAGAACATGAGAAGGCCCGGCAGGGCTCGTCGAGAATCCTCGGGCTTCATCAGTAAGGAAATCATGCAGTTCTTGACCTGCTTGAGGAACGTGAGGCTTAGTTTCAGGTGCTTTGGGGCGTTTCCGGGGGCGGGAGCTGTCTCTAATGATGATGATGAAGATGAGGATGGCGAAAATGGTGCGGAGGAAGAAGAGGAGGAATGGGAAGACAATTCAAAAGCTGTGTTCTCCAACTGGTTCATGGTACTTCAAGAGAGAAAGGAAGCGGAAGCCAAGATCAATCAACCGGAATCAGGGAAAAAACGAAGGGGCGGTCAGTCTTGGGATGACGGGGCTTTTGTGGCAGCTGAAACTGCTGCCCCGCCACCTAATGCACTGCTGCTAATGCGGTGTCGTTCCGCCCCTGCCAAGAGCTCGCTGGAGGCTGTAAATGAAGAGGAGGAAGGAAAAGCAGAAAGGAATGAAGTAGGAGAAGAGAAGAAGTGGAAACTGGACGAGGGAAAGAAGAAACTGAGACTGCTGATTGATGAGGAGAAGAGAGAAGAAGAGGAGGACAGGAAGAAGCAGCAGGGGGTGTTAATGGAGGCGTACGGCACTGATCACTGCAAAATATCATCCGAGATTGCAAAGGAAACTTGGGTTCTCGGCGGGATTGGAGAGACGCTGCCCCGGAGTTGGAGTTCAAAGAGTTAGCTTCCAGCAGGTTCAGAGGATGCTGCAAAAGAGTTGTTGCGTTTCTTGTCATGTTGCTTGTTTGAGGATGGATGAGTTAATTCTAGTTTCACAGGTTGATGGTTTAAACGTCCTCAGACATTTCAATGTTCTGTGTCTGGTTGGGATTTAGAGTTTTATGTCAACTGTACAGATTTGTATAAGATGGTCATAAGCGTTTCTCGGACAGAGCCGAGCTCGTCATGTTGTCCGTGAGCCTGACCGGCATGTCATAAGAATTTCTCGATGGGATGGTCCTAGATGTTTGAAGGCGACGGTGTACATTCTTTATTGTCTCTATTGTGCTATTTGTTTTTTTGTTTTATTTTTCCTTGTCTGCAATTAATCTTCTCAGTATTTTCCACCCCTATATATTATCTCTTTGCCCTTCGTCTCTCCTGTCATGCTTTTAAGCACAAACATGAGGCGGGGGGACTCACCCCTCGCGTGAATGATACGATGTTTCAAAATTCAGTCCGATGTGATTTGGTGAGTTAAGGTTCTGAATTTGAATTCCTTCATATATTTATATCAAAAACATATGTTCAAACCTTGTTTTTTGAACCTTGACGATATCGGAAATCACACAAAGTTCATATATTAAATGGTCATCTATTTGTAACTTCAAGAGGGGTAAATTCGTCAATTTGATGCTTTTGCTAATGGAAGTAACAAAAAAATCAATGGGATGGTGGATATAGAGAACAAATAAAAATTTGTGACCATTCTAATCAAAAGTAAAAATTTATGGTAGATTTGAAATTTTGGTTAAAATTCTTGTAATGTATGGTCATTTACCTTAATAAGAAAGGATAGGGGAAGAAATGTATACATTTTCAGTAGCAGGGACATGATGACGACACAAGTTTACGAAACCAGTCATGTTGAACTGGCACAGACCTCATATCACGGTTTAGGATCGCTCCTCAGTGTCACCGGTACCAACACCATCCGTAGTTAAAAACGATTGGAGCAAAATTTAGAAAATGTCAGCGAGAGTGATCGAGAGAGGGGGAATGGATCTGTCCCCAGCCGTGGGATTTATAATAGAATGCAAAGGAATGGCACTCCTCAGTTTAACCCTTTTGTTTATTATCTATTTTAGATTATAATTCAATGTAGTTATATTTGTGATCGATCGAGTAGGACATCAAGGAAACTCAAATTACGTGATCAAATTTCATATATATTATAATAGATTCTGCTGGAAAAGTGTGAGTCCCATTTGATCAATAAAACACAACGGAGAAAACCTTTTTTCTCTAGTATAATCGAGATATGATTGAACAGTGAGAGCAATAATCAAAACAAACACCAAACGTTTTACATGGAAATTCCAAAATTAGAAAACCGAGGCATGCGCGGGACCAAATCAACTTTTCACTATATCAACGGAGATTACTTAATTTTTCATCGAGAGAATAACTTTTGATTAAGCTCCAATTCCACAATTACACCCTTGGATCACCACAGTATCTCATCCCTACAAATTATTTCACTAACCTGACCGAAAATAATATTTAGAGTAGACCTCTAAATCTAATCTCTACTGTTCAAAATTTAGCTCTAGGAGTAGTGAGACTACTATCAAAATTTTATTCCAGTCGGAGTTCGTTAACCCCTCTGTTAGAGGTTGATCTCGCACTCGGAAAAACTGGTTTGTACGTTCTTCTTCTATCTTGCTGAATGAGTTTGCTATGATTTTCCTTCGATCACTCACTGTTTTAAGTTGCTTCTCCGCTGTCTCCAATAATCATTCGCTGGTGCTGTGTGTTTTTGGTCGTCACAATTAACCCTAATTGTTACTCCTTTTATACTTTTCTTTATGAATTAAAAATTTTCAAAGAAGATAATCCATGGCCAATATTAAAACATTAGTTAAAGCCAAATTAACCAAACCGTATCAATCAAGCCAAAATTATCCTGCAAATCAAAGGGATAATTCAACAGATTCAAGAATTTAATCAAGTATTCTTAACGAATCCATTACTATGAGCTGGGAATTATTTTGTTCAAATTTCTAATGATTCATTCAACTTAAAAATTCACAGCAACAACAGACTTCAACTCATAACTGAAAGTTCTGACTTCGATTCTTGCCATGAGAGTTATTCATCTAGTTTTTCTCTTTCTTCCTATACTTGTATTAGGCTCGGTGGCCTCCTTTATCTCCAAAAAATTCAGAGTAATAGAAGTTTTTATGGGAATATCGTGCAAAGTAACCATCAGCCGCTCCAATTGCGAATTGAACAGGTTCGATTACTGATTGAACCTCGTGATCTGTCTGGGTTGCATTTACCTGGTGATCTGATATAGGTCTTCGTCATTGACGGGCTTGCAGACATGCTCCATTATTCGGGTTCTTTCCCAGTCCGTGGACTAAGCCCAAGTCCTGCGACAAAATTTCCGAAACCTGTCTTGCCCTTTGACAGAAAATTTTCAAAGGCTATTTTCATGAGATATATATACGGCTGGAGCGAGAATATCGGAAAGTATCATTTATAACATGATATGCCATAACAATTGGATTAGTAGGCAGATCCTGTTGGGGGTCCAGAAAGTCAGTGAATCGGTGATATCACATGTTACCGTCCGTGTGATACATGTCAGTTCGGGTGATGTGGTGATAATGCGTGGCGATGTCTATGTGACTGCCATTAATTTGAAACTCTCCTTCGGGTTGGTCAACACCTCAAGTTTTTTTTTTTTTAAATATCATAGAGTATCCAATTTTTGGGCGATTAATCTCACCATCTCGTATACAAGGGCAGACCGGTCCTAAGGGATTTTGATTTTTGGATGAAAATGTTACCGATATTTCTCCATGTCACTGTGTCAGTTGCTTGGGATAGAATCAACGTATTCCGAATTTTAACCTCAAAAGATATTTAACTATTCAAATACGATATAAGAGATTTTACCCTATTTAATCAAAAGTTCAAACTCATAAACAGTATCCAATCTCTTGTATTCCAAGCTTTTTCACGTGTGATATGATTCTCTAAAGTTAAAAGGCAATTATAGTTCAAATAATCACCAACTATGGTTGCTTTTCATTTTCTACAACTAACCCTTTTTTACATGGATCAGTCAAGAACTTTTATCTTTTGGCCACCCTCTGCGATACTTGAACTTTTTGTCAAAAAAGTCAAACTCCATTAATGGAACCATTAAATTAAGTTAAAGTATCCATTTTGCCCTCCCATCGTCAGGTAAAAGGGCAAGCCCAAATAACCACAAAGTAAAGGAAAATTTCACTTCCTACCACAAACTTTCACTTTTTCACCATCTACCATATTAGATGTAAACATGTTATTCAATACCCCAATCTCGCTTCCCACTGAATTCTACACCAAGGCTTTTTAGAAGACCACTGGTGCCACCAAAATCATCATGGTGAATACCTTTTGGATGAGGCTGTTATGGGCCTAGCACTCAAGCCTGTGTGCCCTCCGCAGGGCCTGCTTGCGCTGCAGCAATGCGACGAGTAAAGTGGTCATAGAAGTTGTGGGTAGCACAGGCCCCCTGGTAGAGGAGGAGAGGCGTGCTTTCTAGGCCTCGACCTTGGCCCAGAGCTCGGTGCACTCTTGCTTGAAAGTGTGGGCATCCTCGGCTGCCTTAACTAGTTGATCCACTAATTAGATCGACCAGACGAGGATTTGGTGTAGAATGTCAGCTATTAGTCGGTTGGCTGGATAGAGGTTTTTGATAGTTACATTACTATGGCATTTGAGCGAGAAACTTCACTAGCCTAAGGTGGGATAAATATTTGGGTGTGCTAATTATTTGCCGAAGTTTAAGAAATCATATCCACCAAATTGATGGATATTGACTAACCTAAATTTAAGTCAAAACAGTCCATTGTAGGGTACCGCTACTGGAATCATGAATCTTTTAAATATTAACAAGATTTAAACTTACTAATATACCGAAATATTTATATTTAGTATTTCTCATGAACCATATTGAATTTTATTTTATTGTGTTTATATTAAATTTAATACATATATTAAAATTCAAGATTGGAAAAAATCAGTAGAATAAAATTGGTATAGTTGGGGGAATTGGGAATCGGAATTGAAGTCCTGAGCACTCCTGATTTCTTAATTGAAAAGTAAGATTTAAAAGGAGAAAAAGATATATATTTTATTAAAGACGGGAGGGTAAACTGGATATTTTAAGTCAATTTAACGGTTTCATTAATGGGGCCGGTATTTTTTTAACTAAAAACATCCAATAGGATAGACGGTGGACAAAAGACCTTCTTGTCAAGGAAAAAAAAAAGTTCGTGATAGAAAATTAAAGATATTCATATTCGTGATTATTTGGACTATTTGCCTGAAATTAAAAGAGAAGAGTAGCAGGTAGAAGCAACGCAAAAGCTCTCAAGATTCTCTGGCCAATGAAATTATTGTCCCAGTTCCAAGTCGTGCACACAATAATTAGGAGTCCTTTATGTGAAATCAAAGCGGAATAATTTCTCACAGTATCGGACGGTGCAAGTGGGGATGGTAGTTTCCTCTCTTTCATTACTACCACTGTATTCAGGTGAAATTGTTTTGGCGATTTTATCTCGTCATATGATGTGAGTAAATGCTAATTAAAATATGATAAATGAAAAAATTAATGTTAATTACCCGAGTATCTACCATAATTTTTTTATAAGTAGCAATTGTCGTAATTAATATTAATTAACGTATTTTTATTAATTTTTCCTCACGGCGTCATTATGAGGTATGATCATTTAAGATATTTTCGTATTCAAGAGATATCATTACAAGTTCACTCAATCAGTTGAGTACACTTATTTTCGATCTGAAACCTAAATATTCCAGGAGCAATTTTTTTTCTCCGTTGGATTGCTTATAACACTTTATCCTTTCCTCTTATTTTGTTAGGTCCGCTACTTTCGCAATGAAACGAACAAGAAAAATTGAGCTACTATATTGTCAGTTTTGGCATAGACTATACAGTAATTAAAAATTCAATTGATTGTTACTAATTCAAATTCTTAGCTTATCTAATTACTAACCACCTGTTTAGTTAGATGGAAAAGTTCAAACTTTCCTTGAAAAGCTTAAACTTTATATCCAACTTTGTTTTCTTTGGACGCCAAATTATGGCCAGCATAGGACTACCGGGTCACGATCCTTTTCCTGGCTTGGATGTTTTCCATGGAAAAGTTTTGAAATCCAGAGAAGGTTGTACTCCTGGAACGCTGGTTGACCCATCACTACAATTTCCAAAACTCTTTGGAAATCCCAATCTCCTCTTTCGTCAATTTCATTACAATCTACTTTTTCATATAATCTAACTTTCCTATGATCTAATAATAGTCGAACCAAGCGCCTCCTAGATAACTATGCTAGCATATCAAAAGAGATAAATCTATTCAATATACTTTTATGACTCTATTATCAAGTACAAGGCATCATCGAAATCCATGGGGGGGTTTCATGAAAAAATCTCTTGGGTATTTTATGTAAGTATTGTTAGATTATCGAGAAGATCGATTACATAGAAAAACTATTATTTTACGTGGGATATAGATTGTATTATGAAGTCATTATTTTCAGTAAGTGTTTTTATTAGTGAAAATTAGTTTTAAAATATAATATTATAATATTTAATGTGATAGAAAATGAATATAATTTTACATTGAAAATCTTACTTTAATTTGAATTTTTAATAAATGAAGGGGTAAATTGAACATTTTAGCTTTATTCTTCAAATTTACCAAGGTGGGTTCACTCATAATTTCAAAATGTCACTTTTGACCTTGAAATCATTTTACAAGCCAAATCCCTTGACCTGGTAAAAGAAGGCAGGCCTGGTAAAATTGAAATTCGCCCAACTTTACACTAAAATAGGACGTGCAATTGAAATCTCTTGACCCCATTTCTTCTTGACTTTGTGGATCGTGAATTGGGTCCATTTATGGCATAAGCTTCGGGCTGGTCTCTCCCCTCTAGGTTTATGCAACATAAATATAACGCAAACAATGAAAACAATCATGAAGAAATCGAAACTAGGCATGCAAATACTATTCAAGACCTGACTTAGAGACAACTAATAAATCAAAGGAAAACTCATTCTACACTTGACTTACGTCTCAAAAACCATCATGTTTAGAAACCTTGGCCTAACTTCTGATTTCTTCATCATTCATGTCCTCGCATCGAGGATCCATCCCAATTGATGGGGTCCCTAGGATATGCTTACAAATGTCGACCATCAACCTTGAAATTCTACATGCTCTTCTCATTCATCAACTCGACTACACTATATAGGAAGACTCGTATCACTTGAAATTTGTCCCACTAATGGGACTAGAGATTTTCGTGGAAAGAATTTCTCCGAGATTTGTGTGAAAGAACCAAATAATAGGGTCAAAATTCTCTCACCAAGATCCTCTATTCATGCCATCTTTTGGTTCTTTCCTTATAGATAAGGGAGTTCTCATTGATTGTATTATATTGAAAGACTTTGCTTTACAAAGATTGATTAACTTTTTAGACATACTTATTTTGAAGTCACTTCAACCTACTTCGTGTCTTATCGGTACTTGTCATAATATGGTTGAAATGTATATAGGATTGCTTTGAGAGCATCCTTGGGTTGAGACTTTTGAAACTCATGATTGATGAACCTATAAACATCAATAGAGAAGCATTGCACATATCTTGGATTCATAGAATGAAATACTTTAAGTGCTACCTGTTGTAATTATAATTTGCATGATTTATTTGTTCATTCCAAACCTAAATTCTTGAGTTTTAGGCTACTTTCCATATATTTAGATATTAATTACATATCTTTTTATTCTTGGGATTTAATTACTATAAATGATAGTTTTTAGAACTTTACATGTGAATTAGATACTGCTGGGAGTCGTTTAATGTGCAGGGAATGGAAAGAAGACGTGCAGAAAGATGAAGTTATGGCTTGCACAAGGATTCAACGTTTGATGTAGCAATTTTAAGAGGAAATTTCTCATATTCTCTTTATGAGAAATATGGAAAAATGTATATAACATTGGAAAGCTTGTTGAGTAAGGATTCCAACACATCGAATGGATCACAAATCAGAACTGAAGTAAGGAAGTTATGGTGAGGAAACTGAGCGCATAGTAGAGCGATGCGATCCATACACTGCGGTCTACAAAAAGCTAACAAAAATCGAGGACTTGGACCGCGGTCCATAGAGACATCAGACAAGAAGGGACTTAGACCGCAGTCCACTGAGCGACATACTAGCGATACGTGATTTCAAAATAGGAAACTGCCTATTCTTGATCTAGAAGTATTTCCACATATATTTCAGCAATTAATGGTATGGAATTAAAAAGGAAAGTGGTCAAAGAGCTCGAATATTTGCCTATAAATTTTTAGGGAAAGATTTGAAAATCAAATCTATCTTGATAGATTCTATCTCCCTCACTATATATAAGGGATCACATCAGTAGCCTGGGAGAGAATTTCAACAAAATTATTCAGCATATTTTACTAGTGTTTCAAGAGCGAAGAAAGGCATGATTGAGGTATTCGACTCAACCCCTATCTGGAGTTCCTTCTATCTCTTTCCCTCTTGTTTTCATGATGTTATCTTCTCTTCCAACTCTTGTATTTTCTTTTATTATATTGAACTAAACCCCCACATTCCTAGAGGGATCAATAGAACATATTTCAATGTCTTGAGTAAAGTTATTTTCTCTTATGTATATGATTTTATCGAGGTATGCCTACTAGATATTATATATGTATATCTCGTTCTTTATGCTTTCTTTTAGCTTGATCACCCACAAGAATGAATTTGAGATTTAGAGGAGTCTCGAGAGAGGGAATCGAAATCACGCTAAAGATTACATAGTCTAGGTTAACTTATGCCTGGAGGTGAAGTTGTTTATGCGAGCGCATCGAGAGATGGTGAGCATCCTAAATAGCCAATTAGGGTTAGTTTAATAGGCCTTTCAACACTAATCGCCTAGAGATAGAGTGGGTTAGTGTCTTTCACTTAGGTACACCCTTACAACATTGTGAGATGCGTAAGGAAGCAGTAGGGAAACCCTAGAACCCTAGGTTAATAATATGCTAGAATTAATTACATGAGAGAAGGACTTGGCTTAAGACTAGAGTAGGGGAAGTTGTGAACCTGTAGGAGTATTTTAATTGATTAATTATTGTTTCTCTATTTACTTTCTACTTCCATTATTCGATTGACTTGGCTTAGATACAATCGTGTCAATTTTAGTGCTTAATAGTAGACTGGAACGAGTTCTTGTGGGAACAATGCTCTACTCATCCTTTATTACTTTTTGCAATAAGCATACTTGCGGGCACTATTATTTACACAAAACTACCTTCCCCTTGTCAACCATCATCATGTGCTTTTCTTTATCCACATATATGGGGGCCCTAGTCATGGCCAATAAATGTCTACCAAGAATCGGCATATCGTTGTCCTTATCAAAGTTAAGAACTGCAAAAACAAAAGTCAATCAGAATATAAACTTATCGATTATCAACAGAACAACTTCAATAATAGCATGGGAATAAACAATTGATAGGTCCACAAATTTTAATACAAAAAAAAGTTGGGTTAACCTCTCCTAATTCTAGATCTCTAGAAGCTGAATGAGACATAAATTTAATACTAGCACCAAGATTGCATTATACCCTATGTTCATACTCTTAAAAAAGAGAGCAAGGTAAAGCAAAGCTATTTAGATCTTTTTGTGTTGAATGTAGCCTACATGGAACAATCGCCATTCACTCTTCAGTTAATATCACCATCTATTTATCGCCAAACCTATACTTCTTTAAGACGATTTCCTCATAAGCTTAACACAGCTAGATATTTGCTCAGGAGGTTCAATTAAAGGTATTAATATGTAATTTTTGAAAATATCTAAAAACTTAAGAAATTATTCTTTGGTTTTCTCCTTTGATCTAGGTTCGTATTTTCTCCTTAGCATGCTTTCTGACTTCTCTAACTATGGTTTCTCTCACCTGTTTCCACATCTATTTTCTTCAACCAGCTAGTAGTCATGACTCCTCATCTACAAATTGTTTTTGCCATCTCTATCACTTATAAGGTTGATGACCTCGACTTGCTCTATGCTTGGCCCCTCAAGTTGACCTTTGTATCGTTCGACAACACTCATTGTGGTTGGGAGTTGATTGCTTGCACGATGGACTAAGGGGAAGGAGAATCGAAGTTGCCACCTCTGGAGTCGCCTAAGGGTGGTTATATGGCCTTCTTATGAGTTTTCCTATTCGCTTAACTTGACTCTCACCACTCAAAAGATCAGATATTTAGGGTAGAAAAATGATCTTCTTTTTACACATGTTAAGAAATTCTTAAAATTGTTCTTAAACATTGTGAAGAGACATATTATTTTTAATTGGGAGATATGTTGCTTCATGGTTAAGGAAGGCATTGCTTTAGCACAAAAGATATTAAAGAATGGCATAGAGGTCAATCAAACCAAACTGGAGTTAATACATAATCTACCACCTCCAACCGCAATCAAGGGAATGAGAAGTTTCATGGGTTATGCACGCTTTTATAGGAGATTCATCAAGGATTTTTCTAAAATAATTAAGCCTATATACAATTTATTAGAAAAGGATATTCCATTTAACTTTCATTGGAATGTCTCATCATAAATCAAAACTTAAAGACCATAACACCAAAAAATGAGTTAAAGATAATACGAAAAAACTAGGAACAGTGATCAACGAGTGAGATGGTAGTTGAAAGCATGGAATATCCTCAATAGAATTTTAGTGGATGTAGACACCTCATTTATGTTCGAGAAGAAATATTTGGAGATGGTCAAACTCATTCAAGGCGAAGAATCAAAAGTGAAGAATCTGAGTAAGAACTGTCAGTGTAGCAACTGAGTGGGATTCAAAGGCTTGGAAATGAATTTAATGGAGTTAGAGCTGATTCATCATGAAGATTATTGTAGCTTCAACATGGTGGATCTTGGACCCCAAAATTCATCTTGGAGAGGGAGATTCAATTTTTTGAATGAAGATTGCCCAATCTATGAACAATAACTGGGTTGTGGCAGATTTTTTAGAAAACATCACATATATTTATTGGAATGTCCAATTTGAGCAAGTTTAGCTCAAGAAAAATCAAGGAAAAAATAGAGCGAAGTATTGAAAAGCCCGGAATTAGCTCAAGAAATTTAATCTCCAAGCCTCAGTGTACAAGACCAAGCCGTACCAGCTAGTTGGATTCAAAAATTCGTTTCTCACAAATCTTGAGGTTGTTTTGCAGTTTTCTTATTTTCAAGAGTCATTAACATGATGAATATTCATTAGAAAATTGTAAAGTAAAGATGAAATTTGTGCTGAACTGAGGAGAAGAAAAAATGTGCAAGTCCAGAACTAATATGGATTAATAATATTCCAGTTATAAGGATTGAGTAAAAGTGGAAAGGACATATTGTTGCAGCCCATTGATTTAGAAATTAGATGATACATGCTAATTTTGAGTCTCAATACCTTCCCTCTTTCGGGATTTAATTCCCAAATGAAGAGTTGAAGAGCTAAAGGCTACGGGGATCAGGGAAAAAAAACTCGAAGGCACTACTAGGAAAATTCAGGAGCAGATCCTTTATTCCCGAGCCGCTTCATCCAAAAGCTTCCTCAATTCATCACATGAAGATTGCCTCAAGGCTGTTATTACTGATAGACCAACCACTGAACACCTCTATCTTGGATATCACCATGATCCTCTAAGTCATTTCAAGCTGTCGCAGTAGATGCGTAAGTGTACATCTCCCTCAATCATTTCCTCCAATAGGTATTCATGTCTGGGAATTACGTATTCTTTCCTTTGGCTCATTCATCACTGCCTTGATTTGTTGATGCGGGGGAGTTCATATCAATTATACTCTCGGTTGATTATTTTTACAAAGATTCCATGATTGCATGGGCATGTTGATGTTGTCATCCAATGTTAATATAATGATTTGTATGATTTGTTTATCCATTCCCGACCTAAAATCGTAAGTTTTAGGCCACTTCCCATACATTTAGAGGTTAGTGCATAAATTTTCATTATTGGGAGATTAAATTATTATAAATGATAGTTTTCAGAGCTTTACATATGGATTAGATACTGCTGGGAGTCGTTTGATGTGCAGGGAAGGAAAGAACATGTGTAGAAAGATGAAGACATGGCTTGTTCGATGTAGTAACTTTCAAAGGAAATTTATCATATTCTATGTATATGAATGGAAAATAATATATCATCAGAAAGCTTGTTGAGTTAAGATTTCAACGCAATAAACGGATCCCAAATCAGAGCTGAAACAAGGAAGTTATGGTCGAAGGAAGCAAACTGCACGCAAAACAGGGGATGGACCGATGCTGGAACCCGCAACCTCTTGTCCCACACTAATTAGATCAAGAATTGAGTAAGTGTAATTGCTCTATATATAGTGGTGCACCCCCCATACATACATATATACATAAATACATATAGATAGAAGTTGAAGAGAAGAAGAAGGGAAACAATCAAGGAATACGAAGAAGGGACCACATCAACAAATCATAAAGTCGGGATCGAGAGATTCGACTTCACCAACCAGAGTTCTTTCTATCCCTTTTCTTCTGATTTTCATAATGTTGTCTTCTCTTCCAACTCATATATTTCCTTTTAGTATGTTGAACTAAACTCCTAGATTCCTAGGGGGATTAATGGAACCTCTTCAATGTTTTAAGTAAGGTTCTTCTTGCATACATACAATTCTATCAAGGTATGCCTCCTAGGTGTTATTTATGCAATTTCGTACCTCATGCTTTCTTTTGGATTGGCCACCCACGAGATCGAACTTGAGACAGAAAGGAGCCTCAAGAGAGGAAATCAAAGTCACGCTAGAAATTGTATAATCTAGGTTAGCTTATGCAGGGAGGTGAGGTTATTCGTGCAAGTGCATCAGAAGATGATGAGCACCCTAGATAGCCATTTAGGGTTGGTTTAGTTTGGCCTTTCAACATTAATCTCCTAGTGATAGAGTGGATTAGTGTCTTCCACTTAGGAACATTCGTATGACATTGGGAGGTGCGTACAATGGTAGTGGGGAAACCCTAGAACACTAGGTTAATAACATGACAGAATTAATTGTGTGAAAGAGGGATTCTTGCTCAAAACTAGAATTGGTGAAATTGTGAACCTTAGGAGTTTTTATCAGCTGATTGTTGTCTGTTTACTTTCTATCTTTTTAATTACTTGAACTCTACTCAATTCATTCGATTGACTTGATTTAGAATTAGTTGTGCTAATTTTAATTATTAGTAGGAGAGTTCTCATGGGAACGATACTCTACTCACTCACTCTACATTACTTGTCTGCGATACGTATACTTGCGTGCACTATCCTTAATCAACTACGCAATACGTTTTTGGTGCCATTGCCAAGGACTCTTTTTCTGCTAAGCTAATACCAAGCAACTATTCTTCGACCAGGTCCTTTTTCTTTATTTCACTTGTTTCTCTTGTTCTCTGCTCAGGTGAGATCTTGTGTGACCCTGAGAAGCCATGGATCCTAGGCAAGGAGGTGAAGTAGTATCGCAACAGCGTCGGAAAACAATCAAGGAGTATGCACAACCCCAATTTCTGAATCAGTCAAACATCGTCAAGCCACCGGTTCAAGCCCACACATTCGAAATCAAACCATCGGTGATTCAAATGTTGCAAACCTCTTGCTCTTTTGGAGGAGCACCAAATGAAGACCCCCATCTGCACCTAACAAAGTTTTTGGAGGTATGTGACACTTTCCAATTCAATGGAGTCTCGCCCGAGTACATCCGGATGTCTCTCTTCTCCTTTTCTCTAAGGGACAAGGCAAAATCATAGGTGCTGTCACTCCCACCGAGCACTCTCGACATATGAGAGGCAATAACCGAGAAGTTCTTGGCTCAATATTTTCCTCCTTCCAAAACTATGAAGCTCAAGAATGACATTATGACCTTCCAACGGCAACCATCGAAATCTTTCTACAAAGCATGGGAGCAGTTCAAGGAGCTACGACGAGTGTGCCCCCATCATGGCATTGGGTTTGGACACTGGTACAAATTTTTTATAATGGTTTATTAGAAAACTGTCGTTCTTCTCTTGATGCTGCTGCAGGTGGCTTGATCATGAACAAATGCCCCGAGAAAGCCTATGAATTGCTTGAGGAGATGGCATGAAATGGCTACCAATGGTTATAAAAAGGGACAATAGGACGTGGACTTGCAGGGATACATTCAGTAGACACCGTAACAACCCTTTCTGCTAAAATGGATGCACTATTCAATGAAGTCACGTCATGGAAAAGCCAAGGAGTGGGGCAAAGTTATGGAACCACCGATGAAGGAACATTTCTGGAACCGGTGCAAGACATTCATGAGAGGCCAACTACATTGGAGGCAACCCGAGGAATAATCTGTACTCAAACACGTACAATTCGGGTTGGAGAAATCATCCCAACTTCCCCTATGCGAACAACAACAGGGCCAATCCACCACCGGGATTTCAATCAACTCAGAAGCAACAATCTTCAGATCCTGATCACGCCTCAAGATTAGAGGACACTATTATCAAAGTTAGGAAATCTTCACAAGAGACACATGTTGTTGTTCAATCAAATTCTAACCAAATTGTTGTCCTGCAATCACAAATGCATGATGTGCAGACTCAAATCGGGCAATTGGCTCAAGCAATCAATTCCCGACCTAATGGAGCACTCCCGAGCGATACTGAGATCAATCCCCGTGTTCAAGGGAATGAACAAGTCAATGCCATCACTCTAAGGAGTGGGAAGGAGTTGAACAATCCGCTAGAGGAGGAGGTTAGATCGTGGTCTACAACCTTAGTCCAAGAAGGAGTCAGAAATGGCCCCCCAGCTGAAGCACTTCAAGACAGCAACATCGACCGGCCTAAGACTAGTGGACCTAAAGGTGACATATCGAGGCCAATTCAGACCTATCCACCTCTTCCTTTCCATAAAGAGCACAAAAAGAGAAAACCGAACATAATTTCATAAGTTCTTAGAAGTTTTTAAGAAATTACATATTAATATTCCTTTTGCTAAAACTTTGGAGCAGATGTCGAGTTACGTCAAATTCATGAAAGAAATCATCTCAAAGAAAAATCGGCTCGGTGACTATGAGACTGTTGCTTTGACCGAAGAGTGTACTGCAATCTTGCAACGTAAGTTGCCACAAAAGTTGAAGGATCCAGGTAGTTTCACTATCCCTTGCGCGATTGGAAAGGACTTTGAAGGTAAGGCATTATGTGATCTTGGTGCCAGTATAAACTTAATGCCATACTCTGTTTTTATGAAATTAGGCTTGGGAGAAGTGAAACCAACATCGGTAACTCTTCAATTAGCTGATCGTTCGCTTGCTTATCCTCATGGGATTATTGAAGAAGTTCTTGTTAAAGTTGATAAATTCATATTTCCGGTTGACTTTGTGGTGCTTGATTATGATGAAGATCGCAATATACCTATCATTCTTGGAAGACCATTCTTAGCAACCGGTGGTGCATTGATTGATGTATAAAAAGGAGAACCCACCATGAGAGTGAATGATCAAGAGGTTACATTTAATGTTTATAGATCCATGAAATTCCCGAATGAATCTAATGAGTGTTTTTCTATTGATATCATAAATGAAGTGACAAGTGAAGTTTTCAAGGAAAGTCAACCCGAAGATTCACTGGAAGCAACCCTGCAAGGAAGATAAGCCAAGGAGAACAATACGAGTCATGAAGAAGCAATTCAAGCACTTGAGTCATCACTCTCAATTGCCAAGGAACTCAATTACTTTGAGCACTTGTAGCTATCTTGATCAACTATCAAACCTTCTATCGAGAAGCCACCAGAACTAGAATTGAAACCTCTTCCTAGCCACATCAATTATATTTTTCATTGTCCTTCTTCTACTCTTCCGGTTATTATTTCATCTGATTTAACTAATGTGCAAGAAGAGAAACTTCTTCATATTCTTCGTGAGCACAAAAAGGCTATAGGTTGGACTATCGCCGACATACGCGGGATAAGCCCCTCCCTATGCAGGCACAAAATCAACTTGGAAGAACATTACAAGGAGTCAATTGAAGGACAAAGAAGGCTGAATCCTATGATGAAAGATGTGGTGAAGAAGGAGATCATCAAGTGGCTTGATGCAGGAATAATCTTCCTGATTTCCAACAGCAAGTGGGTAAGTTCGATTCAATGCGTGCCAAAGAAAGTGGTGTGACAGTGGTAACAAACGAACTAAATGAGCTCATTCCTACAAGAACGGTGACCAGATGGCGAGTATGTATGGACTATAGGAAGCTTAGTAAGGTGACTCGTAAGGATCATCGTCCTCTTCCTTTCATTGATCAGATGCTTGATTGCCTAGCTAGTAAGGAATTCTTCTGTTTTCTTGATGGGTATTCTGGTTATAATCAAATTGCTATAGCACTTTGTGATCAAGAAAAGACGACTTTCACCTACCCATATGGAAATTTTGCATTTAGGCGTATGCCATTTGGATTATGCAATGCACCGGCTACTTTTCAACATTGCATGATGGCGATATTTTCTGATTTGATTAAACAATGCATAGAGGTCTTCATGGATGATTTTTCTATATTTGATGAAACATTTGATCAATGTTAGAAAACCTTGACCTTGTTTTGAAGCATTGTGAAGACACTAACCTTGTTATTAATTGGGAGAAATGTCATTTTATGGTCAAGGGATTGATTTAGGCCACAAGTTTCAAAGCTTGGAATGGAGGTGGATCATGCCAAAGTTGAGATTATTGAGAAGCTGCCACCTCCAACTTCCCTTAAAGGAGTACGAATGTTTTTGGGACATGCTGGATTCTACAGGAGGTTCATCAAAGATTTTTCAAAAATAGCTAAGCCACTTTGCAATCTCCTTGACAAGGATGCTCCTTTTAACTTTGATGAAATACGTTTGCATGCTTTCAATGAATTAAAGACTAGATTAGTCACTGGACCTATCCTCATTTCCCCCGATTGGTCTCTTCCATTTGAACTAATGTGTGATGCTAGTGACTACGCAATAGGTGCTGCTCTTGGACAAAGGAAAGATAGGATCTTCCACCTCATTTATTATGCAAGTCATACCTTAGATGATGCTCAAGTGAACTACACTACCACGGAGAAAGAGTTATTGGCGGTAGTTTACAGTTTTGATAAATTTCGACCATATCTCATTGGAACTAAAGTTGTGGTTTTACAAATCATGCGACAATCAAGTATTTGATTGCAAAGAAGGATGCCAAGCCGAGGCTCATCCATAGCAGATCATCTGTCATGACTGGAGAATGAAGCAATCTAAGAAGAGGAGGTAATTAATGAATCTTTTCCTAATGAATTTGTGCTATACATGTCTCATACTCCTTGGTATGCCGATTTTGTGAATTATTTAGTCTCTAACCACATTCCTCTTGAGTTTAATGCACAATAAAGGAAGATATTTCTACGTGAGGCCCGAAGGTATGTTTGGGACGAGCCTTTTCTGTTTAGGATGTGTGCAGACCACATGCTGAGAAGATGCATTCCCGAGGAAGAACAAAGAGAAATTTTGAAGGGATGTCATGACTCTCTTGACAGTGGACACTATATTGGACAAAAGACAGCAACAAAAATCCTTCAATCAGGATTTTATTGGCCCACAGTATTCAAAGATGCTCGTGCTTTTGCAGCTCAGTGTGATCGATGCCAAAGGACCGACAATATCTCAAAGAGGCATGAGATGCCCTTGAATAACATACATGAGTTAGAATTGATTTCATGGGTCCTTTTCCTTCATCTTTTAATAATCGATATATCTTGTTAGCAGTTGATTATGTTTTAAAGTGGGTAGAAACCGTTGCTTCCCCCACCAATGATGCTAATGTAGTCTTGAGATTTATGAAGAAATAGATCTTCACAAGGTTTAGGACTGCAAGGGCCATAATAAGTGATGAAGGTTCTCACTTCTGCAACAAACAATTTGAAGCTCTCCTATCCAAGTATGGAGTGAGACACCGTGTAGGCCTTGCATATCATCTACAAACTAATGGCCAAGCCGAAGTGTCAAACAAAGATATCAAGAAGATTTTGGAAAAAACAATGAACACTTCAAGGAAGGATTGGGCGCACAAACTCGATGATGCTCTTTGGGCATACAGAACAGCATTCAAGACCCCAACCGGTACAACACCGTACCACCTCATTTTTGGCAAGGCCTGTCACTTGCCGCTAGAGTTGGAGCATAAAGCATATTGGGCTCTTAAGAAGCACAATTTTGATCTACAAGCTGCCGAAGAAAGGAGACTCATTCAACTTCAAGAACTCGACAAGCTCTGACACCGATCCTATGAGAATTCAAGAATTTATAAGGAGAGGGTAAAGAAGCGGCATGACAAAAGAATATTGGTAAGAGACTTTAAACCCAGTCAATTGGTCCTTTTATATAACTCTTTGTTGAAACTCTTTGTTGAAACTCTTTCCAGGAAAACTCAAGTCAAGATGGTCCAATCCTTTCCGAGTGGTATGGGTGTTTCTGTATGGCACAGTAGAATTAATGAATGAATGGACATGGAACAAGTTCAAGGTGAATGGCCAACGAATCAAGCTCTACCTTGGGGACTCCTCTACACAAGAGGACCCATATTCAGACAACTGATGCACCACAAAGTCGAGCCAAGGACTTTAAATGTAGCACTCCTTGGGAGGCAACCGAAGATCAGAAACAACTGATGCACCACAAAGTCGAGCCAAGGACTTTAAATGTAGCACTCCTTGGGAGGCAACCGAAGATCAGAATAAGTTGTTGTTTCACCTTTAGTTATTTTGTGTATTTTAGTTTATGAGCAGTATTTTCTTTTGATTAGTTTTTGTTGCATTTAGCAAACATAGACGGAGATGCTGAAAACAGAGCTAAAATAGCAAAATGGATCAGCAGACCGTGGTCCATTGAAAGCAACAGTAAGATGAACCGGTAGACTGCAGTCCATTGCAGACAAATAGTAGACCAAGCTTCCAAATAGTGGTTTATTGAGCCTCGATCTTCATGTAACTCCACACTAACAAGGCAAGTTTCCTTTCCTACTCTTGTTTTGCATTAGGGACAATGCTAAGTTTAGGTTTGGGGGTGCAAACATATGCCTTGCTTGTGGAGATTCTGTTTAATTGTTGGCTTTCTCATGTACTTTGATCTATGTTTTAGGACTAGGTTTGCATTTAGATAGTAGTTGCATAATAGGTATTTCTAGGTTGCATGGTGTGATTTGCTCTTATGTTTACGTATAAAAAAAATCTTTTGAAAAACCGGTTGGTTCTTATTTTATGATAACTACTAATGGCTGAAGATTCGGAACATGATTGAATTTGAGAGTGCAACGAACTTAGGACATGTGTTTTATAAAGTTGTGAGGATGCCTAAACTTCATTAATTTCACGACACTCGTACAATAGGAATAGCTTAAAATGACCTTGAAATTGCTTGTTTGTATGGCTCACATGAGAATTAGCAAGAATATGAACCTAGATATCCCACTAAAGGCAAAGAGAGAAAGAAACAAAATTTTGAAAAAGTGAAAAATCATATGAAGTACGTAGTTATGAGTTTAATGAAAAGATGTGCCAAGGCTCTTAGCACCGTTGTACGGACTTGAGCAGAATCTACTGCAAAAAGCATATGCAATACAGCCCAATATGTGCTTGTAGTGGAAATTGTCCACTAGTCGAAGCTCAAGGATAGATGCGAAGGGATATCTCAAAACCTAATGCCTTGGATCAACTGGGACGGGAGCCATTGGTCGATTCCTTGCTACACAGGCCTAGCTCTTGAACATGACACTTAGAGTTGTGCACCACCAGATAAAGAAGAAAGTTAAAAGAAACAAGCAGAATTGTCAAGGGCAATGTCTAGGGAAGTGTTCGACTCTTTTGGTTTTTTACTTGACCAACTTAGCTACTGATTGGGTGCTTGAACTATGTTAAGAGTGTTTTGTACTAACACCACACAGGTGAGAGCTGAATGATTATGAAAAATTTGACATCCTAAGGTAGAAGTATTCGAAGTGAAGGTTGTGTGACAACTAAGAAGCCATTTCTGAGAATGTTTTGGAACCAAATTCATTTAAATCTTTTGATTGCATGTTCTTAATTTTTGCCCGGGATGAGCAAAAGTCTACGTTTTGGGGTGTGTTGATATAATGATTTGTATGATTTGTTTATCCATTCCCGACCTAAAATCTTAAGTTTTAGGCCACTTCGCATACATTTAGAGGTTAATTGCATAACTTCTCATTATTGGAATTGAATTGTTATAAATGATAGTTTTCAAAGCTTTACATATGGATTAGATACTGCTGGGAGTTGTTTGATGTGTAGGGAAAGAAAGAACATGTGTAGAAAGATGAAGACATGGCTTGTTCGATGTAGTAAATTTCAGAGGAAATTTATCATATTATGTATATGAGAAATATGGAAAATAATATATCATCAGAAAGCTTGTTGAGTTAGAATTCCAACGCATCAAACGGATCCCAAATCGAAACTGAAACGAGGAAGTTATGGTCAAAGGAAGAAAACTGCGCGCAAAATAGGGGATGGACCGATGCTGGAACCCACAACCTCTTGTCCCACACTGATTAGATCAAGAATTGAGGAAGTGTAATTGCTCTATATATAGTGGTGCACCCCATACATACATATATACATAAATACATTTTGCTAATTAAAATGAAAGACCAACAGTTCATTTGACCAAGATTTGTGCTCATATGTAACAACCCCTCATTCTAGCTCTAGGAGAATAAATTGCTTTGGATCGTTTTCATGAGCCTTTGTCGGTATTGTCGAATTGACTACGATCACATGGAAATTGGAATCAAGTAAAAATGAGCATGAAGATTAAAACCAAACTTAGATGGTCTGACCATGTGAGAATAAATTTGCTCATCATCATAGGAATAGTTAGGCGTTAATTGAGTTTACTCATACGACTATTGGTTTGAACTTGGAATTTGTAATGAGATATAAAGATCCTCCTAGAGTTCTAGGTTTGCTATTTTGGGTCCTTGATTTCATCTTCTGCATGTCTATGCACTAGGATAATGATGAATTTCATAGTGATCAAGTGGTCTCATGTAGTGCAGTATGTTAGCAAACAATTCATAGGGTTGTATGTGATAATGAATATGATTGATATGGTACTTGTGCATGAATTGTTGAATGATGTCTCGAACTAAATCCAATGCTCTCACATGATCTTTCTTGATTATGATATGTGGTTGGGTTTGTTTAATCGAGTATTTGCTTCGGTTTCATTCTTTCCTTATTAATGTCATCTTTCTATTTAAATGGGATTAGAAAATTCAGGATTAAATAAAATAAGGCAAATTTAAAAACATTGTTAAGGTACCAATTTAGGGCGTGTTGATAGGCTCGTGAGCTTTTTAAGCTCAACAGAACCCCGGATCCAACTTTGGTTCAAGACTGACTAATAAAAGTCTATGTGGTTAGTGTCATACTCCCTTAGATGAATTATAGATTTTTAATCGACCTTATGACTAGTTTCATAAACGATTAGTGGCAACTCCTTTTTTATTTTTTAGTAATGATATCGCGGACTCGTTTTTTTTTTCGGGTTTGCGATAGCTTGGCAACTCTACTAGGGACAAATTTTTAAAAAGCGAGTTCAAGCCCATTTATGTTTGTTTCTATACTTGCATTATCTTATTTTTTATTCTTCCTTTATCTTGTTGATATATTTTTATGCATTTTTTTATTGTATTCCTTTTTTTTGCATGTTGCATTACATTATAATTTTAGGATCCAAAACGCTTAGACCTGGGGCGATCTTAGGAGCCTTTTAGATAAGATAGAGGGTTCGGAGTAGGAGCATGGACAGAGCGGTCTGAGACCGCCGTTACGACCCTGAAAGACTCTCGCTAAGCTCGCAAGTCCGACAATCCCAAAGGCAGAGGAAACTACGGGTCAGGAGCTTGCACACTTTAGATAGCATCAAACCTCCAATCATTAGTTACAATTGTAATTTCAATAAAGCCCTAGGGTTAAGTCTATTTTAGGTTAAGTGGGCCTTTCTTTTGTATTTATGATTTTGATGTATTTTTTTATCAACGGTCTCATATGATGGCTCTTCTTAGGGTAGGTGGACTCTTCTTTTATAATTTTTGTTCAAGTATATTTTGAGGCCCACAGGTTAGTTAGATGGGCTTTCTTTTATTTTGATATATTTAATCCAATGGGCCCTTAGGTTAGCTCATTCTAGGTTAAGTGGGCCTCTCTTTTGTATTTTGATTTTTTTAATCTTTTTTTTCAAGGATTGGTCAAAAGTTGGTGAAATATTAATTATTGCATCTGCATCATGTTTTCCGAAACAAAACCTAGCAGGTATGCCATTCATATTGATGTAACATTCCAAAGTCGTTTAACTCCCATTTTGGTAAGAAATGGAGTCCTGACTTGCCTCTTCACTAATTGATCGCATAGCCTGCCTCGCTAAAGGTATCGACCACTTATGGAGTTCCATGCGTGCTATAGAGCAAGCTCGCATCCGAAGCCTCCTAATGACTCAAAGGATTCCACGAGGAGATGGCGATCAAGCTAGACCATTGAAGCAAGGCACGGTTGAATTATGTGATCACCTTGAACAAGAAACCAAGCTCATGAAGAACTAATTCAACCCCGCAAAATGATTGCAAAGCATGATAAGCAAGTAGCTCGATTAAGCACTTACTTGGAGAATTTCAAAAGAAGAGTGAGAAAAGTTAGCAATTTTTGAGATATATGTCATTTGCTTTTGTAAATACCAAGGAGCAAGCCTTGGAAGCGTTTGAAGAGCTTAGGACACAAGTTAAGCGACATGAGAATGGGCCGACTGATGATGATTAGATTTTTTAGAAAATGAACATGTTTTATGACTCTTGTCATCAATATGAATGGCAATTTACTAGTGAATTTTCTCATGATGCATCATCATAGACCAAACTTTCTATTTGCTCATTTCTTTACTTTTCTTAGTAGGTTCTATTATTATATCTCTGGCTAGTCGTAGTCCTATCTGCACATGATCCAGGGCAAGAATGAAAGAACATCAAGGGCAATCTCAATCTCAGCAAGCTCATAACTTTGGACAAAGACTTACTCAACTCGAGACTACCATAGCAAGCATGTCCACTTAGATGGCACAATTAATGGTGCTCTTCCAAGCACAAGTTACTAGAGTTGCTAGCTCCGCCCCTTCACCCCATCCTACTCTCACTATTGAGCCTACACCTATCCAAACTCCACCCCCCATACAAGACCTCCCAAACCTAACTCCACCAACACCTCAAATGGCCAATCCTACCCATGCTCCAATTGTTGAAGGAGCATATCCAACTCCAATTACAATACAATTTTTCTCAAATGAGGAGACTGAGCAGGAGAGGTGATTGAAGAAAAGGGAAGAAAAAATGAAAATTTTTCAAGGTTTTGACCACTATGGGAGTATCGGTTATACTGATCTTTACTTGTTCCCCGATATGCACATCCCAGAAAAACTCAAAATGCCTAAATTTGAGAAGTGTGATGGTATTGGCAATCCAAAAATTCACCTCCATCTGTACTGCTTGAATATGGCCCCTTATAAATACTATAAGAAATTCATGATTCAAACGTTCCAGGAGAGTGTAAAGGGTGTAGCACTTATTTGGTTTGCGGACCTTAAAGCAGAAGATATCTCAACATGTGATGATTTGACCAGTTTATTCCTCAAGTAATACAGGTTCAACATTGATGTTGCCCCAACACGTCCCGAGCTGTAACAGTGGAGATGGAAGTAGGTCAATCATTTTGAAAGTATGCTCAAGAATGGAGAGTAAAAGCAACCCAGGTTCATCCTCCCTTGACTGACAATGAGGCTGTTTCACTATTTATTAGCATGTTGAAAGGTGCATAGTACTCACACCTGCTAAGCCACACTTCATCAACATTTGTAGACCTAATCACTATTGGAGGAAAGGTAGAGGATGGAATAAGGTTGGGAAAGATTGATGACCCGTTCAAGAAGAATGGTACATAAGGGTTTAAAAAAATCATTCCTAGTAAAAAGAAGGATGCGATTGTGAGCACTATATATTCAACTCAGATACGTTACCCGCAATTACAATATACAATGCAGTATTCAGATTCACCTGCTCAAGCACCTCGAGCCACATCTCTGGCCTTGTTGCCCACACCGTAGATTCCTCCAATGATTCAAAATGCACCAAATGGTCATCCTCGCCGAACAGGAATCGCCAACAATTCACCCTGTTATCTGTCTCTTTGTTAGAGATATTCAAGAATTTGATGGAAAAGGGAAAAATTGTACATAAGCTAGGGAGACGAGACTACTACCCTCAAAATCCCGACCCAAATGTTAGATGTGAATTCCATAAGGGGGCCATGGGTCATTCTACCGATAATTGCATTCACATGAGGTATAGGGTGTAGGATCCCATCAATGTAGGCCATTTGGTGTTCAATACTGAGAGGCCTCCCAATGTTAATTCAAATCCCTTACTCAACCATTCAAATACACTAGCACCATCGATCAAAATAATAGATTTTTGCTCCCTAGACAATGGTGAAGAAGTTGTTTGTGCCATTCTAGAGGCACCACCTGTCGTTTACCCTAATTCTTCTTATGTTTCGTATGGCATTGAAGCTATCTTGGAGGAGGTTTCATTCGCCCGGCTGTTGAAGAGTCAACCAATTTGACTACAGTTCCACTCTTTCTACCAATAGTCGCCGATGAGTAAGCCTATTTGAGTTGTGTGATTTTCCCGTGTGTGGCATAGCCATGAGCCAACAATGGAAGAGGGATCTTGTCATGGTCATAAGCTTTTGAATAATTTTCTATTCTTAATAAAATCAGTCTCTCATTTCTTCTCCATATTCTTTTCATGCCTTACATTAAAATAGGCCATTTCTCTCATTGTCCAGGCACCACTCGAATTCTAATAAAAAGCAATGCGATAGTTCGAACCCCTTTGAGATACATTTTGATTGCTTTGCCCCTATACTTTATGGGCAGAAGTCGAACGAAGATGATGCCCCCAATGAAATCATAGAAAGCCTTGAACGATTTGAGGAAAGCAAGCCAATGACCAATGAGGCCACAAACACCATCGACATAGGCATGAAGGATGAACCTCGCATTCTTAAGATTGGGACGAGTCTCAACACCATGCAACGAGCTTGGATGATTGATCTTCCAAAAGAGTTCCAATTGCTTGGTCCAAATGCTGATATGATAGGCTTGGATCTGTCTATTGTGCAATATTATCTACCGATTGACACTCAGAAATTCCCTCTAAAAAGGCAACATGAAGGGATTTGTGGGCCTCACATGAGTGGGGCACATGCTCGTAAAGAAGGTTATGTGGCTTGGATACTTTTCGTCGACCATGGAAACAGATTGTGCAAGGCACATATGACATCGCCATTTATGTCAAATCTATGCAAGTCAAGCCACGTCACCACCAAATGAGTTACACCGATGTCTGCACCTTGGCCCTTTGCAATGTGGGGGCATTGATGTGATTGGCCAAATTTCTCCGAAAGCGTCAAATGGACATGTCTTTATCTTGGTGGCTATCAACTACTTTTCAAAGAGGGTTGAGGCTGAGTCTTATGCATCAGTGACTACAAAAGTAGTAGTCCGTTTCCTCAAGCACAATTTGATCTCCCAATATGGCATACCGAAAGCAATTGTCCCTGACAATGCAAAGAATTTCAATAACAAACTTGTCGATGATTTGTGTGTGCAATTCAAGATTAAGCATCACAACTCATCTTCATATCGGCTCCAAATGAATGGAGGGATAGAGGCTACCACTAAAAAATTGAAAAGAATCATTGAAAAGATGACCATTTCATACAAGGATTGGCACGAAATGCTTCCATGGGCACTTTTGGCATATTGCATTTCAATTCATACATCGACTAGCCCAACACTACACTCCTTGGTTTATGGCACTAAAGTGGTGCTCCCTATTGAATTGGAAATTCCTTCATTGAGGGTCCTTGCCGAATCCAAGCTAGACGAAGCTAAATGGACAAGGTAGCATTATGAGTAGCTGAACCTTATTGGTGAAAAAAAGGCTCACGACACTTTGTCATGGTCAATGCTATCAGAAGCGCATGACCCGTGCCTTCATCAACAAGATCTGGTAGTGTGAGTTTTAGCCTAATGGCCTAGTGTTGTGCAAGTGTTTCATATTACCCTGGATTCCCAAGGCAAGTTCGCGCCAAAATATGAAGGGTCTTATGTCGTTAAGAAGGTTCTCTCAGGCGGTGCTATGATCATTACTGACATGGATGGTCAAGAAATCCCAAGCATTATCAAAGCTGATTCATTAAAGAAATATTTCCCCTAAAGGCACATTGATATATGACTTCTGAATAAATTTGTGAGGAATAAATGATATTCCTACTAGGTTGATAACTCCAAAGGGCAGTCTAGGCAAAAGTTAGGGAAAGAGATGTGCGACTAAAAACTCAAAAATGGGCAGTCATAGCTAAAGGAAAGATGAACGGTATTCCCACTAGGCTGAAAACCCGAAAGGGTAGCCCAGGCAAAAGTTAGGGAGTGCGGCTCCTTCTCCAGAGGATAGCCGTAGCAAAAGGAGAGAAGTTTGAGAGAAAGGAAATAAAAAATGAAGGAAAAAAATAAAATAAAAAGAAAGAAAAGATAATCTCCTGGCTAGGTCTGTGCAATTTAGGCAAAAGTTAGGAGAAAAAGTGTTGCCTCGACCACAGTGATGTGGAACTCTTCTAGCATAATACCAGACTCATGGTCTGAGATGTCAAGGGGCACTTCATGAAATGGGATCGAACTGCCATATCCTTTGAAATCTAGAGGATTCAACAAATTCCCTCCTCTTACCTTTATACTACAAATCATGTCTGCACAAGTAGCCTTTCTTTTCAAAGGGAACACAACCACTCCTTAAGTTGGTTACAAAGCAAAAAATCCCATACATCGACACTTGAATTACTTTACTCATCATGACTTGTGATGTTTAGAATGGAACTAATGATAATACGATTTGTTGCACAACTTTACACATAGGTAGAGGGAAATTCCAGAAGGCAGGGTGGGCTATGAGTAGAGGCTCAATTTTGAATCGCAAGGCGAAAAGCAAACCTATCATGATAAGCCCGATCAAGGGAGCGATGGCAGAAAAATTGGCTTCAACCTAACAATAAGCAAAGACGATAGTTCTGACACACTTGTGCTTTGATGGTATGCGACTCTTCGCGCTCAACTGTGCTCCTCCTCTTCACACTCACTGTGTGCCTTCCTTCCTTGCGCTCCACTGTGCACTTCTTTTTCACACTCCATTGCATTCCTTCATTCCTCACACTCGACTGTGCACTTCTTTCTCACACTCCACTTCATGCTTATCCTTCCATGGTCAATTGCATTCCTTTCTCAGTCGCGCTCGACTGCGTGATTCTTTCTCACATTCAACTACATGCTCCACACTCAATTGCATGCCTTCATCACTCGCACTCAACTGCGCAATTCTTTCTCATGCTCAACTACGTGCCTTCCTCTTTCACACTCAATTGCGTGCCTATCCCATGACACTCAACTACATGCCTTCCCCTTTCACACTCAACAGCGTGCCTTCCTTGCGCTCAATGACGCATATTCCTCCATATGCCTAGCAGCGTATCCTCCCCTTCCTCATGCCCTAAGCATGAATTCATTTCTATGCCCAGTAGCGTACCTCTATCTACTCATGCCCTTAGCATGAACTCATCCTTGCACCCATAGCGCATTTCTATTATGTTCCATGTTCAATTAGATACCTTTTCTTTGTTTGATGCAGTTCAGTTAAAAAAAGAGAGAGAGAAAAATGAAAAAAAATGAAAAATGATGAAAAATAGAAAAAGAAAAAAGAAAAAAGGCAAGAGAAAATGAAGGAAAAAACTTGAAGAAAAGATCATTCTTTCAAAGGAATTCCCATTCCTCCTCGATCAAAAATTAGGTCCCTATATTTGTCTTTGAAACGACACTCTTTTCAAGATCTCTGACTTATCATCAAGAGTCGCTTCAAAGAGGGGCCGCTATAGACACCTCATTTTAGGTCGAGAAGAAATACTTGGAGATGGTCAAACTCATTCAAGGAATAGAACAATATGTGAGGAATCCGAGTAAGAACTATCGATGTAGAAATTAAGTGGGATTCAAAGGCTTGGAAATGAATTTAATGGAGTTAGAGCAAATTCATCATGAAGATTATTGAGTTAGCTTTGACCTAGTGGGTCGTGAACCGAAAATTTATCTTGGAGCGGGAGATACAATTTTTTTATGAAAATTGCCCAATCTGTGAATAATAACTAGATTGTGGCAGGTTTTGTAGAAAAAAATCATATCTAATTATTGGAATGTCTAATTTTAGCATGACTTAGATCATTTAGACTTTACTCATGAAAGATCAAGGAAAAAATAGAGCGAAGTATTGAAAGGTCCAAAATCAACCCCAAGAAATTTAATCTCTAAGCCTCAGTTTACAAGGCCAACCCACACAAGCCAATTGGGTTCAAAAGTTCGTTTCTCACAAATCCTGAGTTCTTTTTGTGGGTTTCTTATTTTCAAGAGTCATTAAAATGATATATATTCATCACAAATTTTCAAAAAGGAAAAACAAATTGTACTGAGCTGCAGGTCCAAAATTGATATGAATTGGTAATATTCCAGCTGCAAGGATTGAGTAAAAGTGCAAAGGAAATATTGTTGCAGCCTCAATGATTTAGAAATTAGATGATACATGGCTATTTTGAGTCTCAATATCCTCCTTCTTTCTAGATTTAATTCCCGAATGAAGTGTATAAAAGGAGAAAGACCTAAAGGTTGCAGGGATTAGGGGAAAAAAAAACTCAGAGGAACTATTAGAAAAATTTCGGAGCAAATCCTTTATTCCCAAGCCACTTCATCCAAAAGCTTCCTCAACTCATCATACGAAGATCACCTCATGAGCTACTGTTGCTGACGAGCCAACCACTAAGCACCTTTGTCTTGGATTTCCGCGTGATCCTCTAAGTCTTTTCTAGCTGTCGCAGTAGGTTTGTAAGCGTACATCTCCCTTAATCGTTTCCTCCAATAGTTATTCACGTCTGGGCATTATTTCTTGTTTCCTTTGGCTCATTCATCAATACCTTGATTTGTTGATGTGGGGGAGTTCGTGTCAATTATACTCTCAGTTGGTTATCTCACTGATTCAGAAATTATATGATACATGGCTATTTTGAGTCTCAATATCTTTCTTCTTTCTAGATTTAATTCCCAAATGAAGTGTATAAAAGGAGGAAGAGCTAAAGGTTGCAGGGATCAGGGGAAAAAAAACTCAAAAGAACTACTAGAAAAATTCTAGAGCAAATCCTTTATTCCCAAGCCACTTCATCCAAAAGCTTCCTCAACTCATCATACGAAGATCACCTCACGAGCTATTGTTGCTGACGAGCCAACCACTAAGCACCTCTGTCTTGGATTTCCGCATGATCCTCTAAGACTTTTCTAGTTGTCGCAGTAGGTATGTAAGCGTACATCTCCGTTCCTCCAACAGTTATTCACGTCTGGGCATTATTTCTTGTTTCCTTTGGGTCATTCATCAATACCTTGATTTGTTGATGTGGGGGAGTTCATGTCAATTATACTCTCAGTTGATTATTTCTATAAAGATTCCATGATTGCCTAGGCTTGGTGATGTTGCCGTCCATGTTCTATTAGGTCATAGGTGTCCTATTGTGCTGTGTTTGAATTGATTGCTACTGTTAATACATGCTATCATGAGTCCTTCAATGTTTGAGCTTGTTACATTGACTCAAGTTTGCGATTGGTGTGTCTTTAATTCCGAGAAGAAATTGCAGGTTCTCTCATGGTTATTCTCGGTTAATGTTTGCATGGCAAGAATGAACATACGTTTATCTCTTGCACTTGCATGCTACATGATTAGTCTTAAAAGAAAGATTGATTTCGCTAATTAAAATGAAAAACCAACAACCCATTTGACCGAGATTTATGCTCATATGTAACAACCCCTCATTCTAGCTCGAGAAGAATAAATTGCTTTGGATCATTTTCATGAGTCTTTATCGGTATTGTCGAATTGACTGCGATTACATGAAAATTTGAATCGACTAAAAATGAGTATGAAGATTAAAACCAAACTTAGATGGTTTGACCATGTGAGAATAAATTTGCTTATCGTCGTAGGAATAGTTAGGCATTAATTGAGTTTACTCATTTGACTATTGGTTTCAACTTGAAATTTGTCATGTGATATAAAGATCCTCCTAGACATTCTAGGTTCGCTGTTTTGGGTCCTTGATTGCATCTTCCGCATGTTTGTGCACTAGGATAAGGGTAAACTTCATATTGATCAAGTGGCCTCATGCACTGTAGTATGTCAGCAAACAATACATAGGGTCGCACGTGATGGTGAATATGATTGATTTGGTATTGTGCATGAATTGTTGAATGATGTCCCGGTCTAAATCCAATGGTCTCACAAGATCTTTCTTGATGATGATATGTGGTTGGATTTTTTTAAACAATTATTTGTTTCAGTTTCATTCCTTCCTTGTTGATGTCATCTTTCTATTTAAATAGGATTAGAAAATACAGGATTAAATAAAATAAGGCAAATTTAGAAATATTGCTAGGGTACTAATTTAGGGCATGTTGATAAGCTCGCAAGCTTTTCAACGGTAATAGAACCCCCCCAGATCCAACTTTGGTTCAAGACCGACCAACAAAAGCTCATGTGGTTAGTGTCATGCTATCTTAGGTGAATTATAGGTTTCTAATCGACCTTAAGACTAGTTCCATAAAAGATTAGTGGCGACTCCTTTTTATTTTTTAGCCATGATATCACAGACCCAATTTATTTCGGGGTTGCAACAGTGCATATCTAGAAGATTTTATATATATTGTTTCCTTATTTGAATAGGATTTGCTGGACTTAGTAATCTATTTGATTTAGAAGATATATGTAGAGAATACTTTTTAAGAATTCAAATAGGAGAGTAATTTGTATTATAAATATGGTTTTGTATGAGTTGAGAATATGTTTCATTTTCGCGAAACCCTGGAGGCCATGGGGCCCGAGTGTGAAAGTCTCTTTATGATAAACTTCTAAAAAATAAGGGGGAGTGAGAACTTCAGAAATCGACTTGGGGACATTTTTCTGTGGGATTTGAAATAGTATTTGGGGTTGATGGTATCCATAGTGGTTGTAGTGTCCTATTTTGATTGAGCGGAATCTTGTACTTTGCCTGTGATTTTTCCCCTCTGATTTGAGGATTCTTGCATATATATACAATACTAAGTTTTTGAATTTCTCATTTTTATCATCTCGCTTAGGAACTCCCGGTACCCAACAAGTGGTATAAGAGCAATCCCAATCATGGAAAAGTAGTATTAGAGCTAGGTTCAAAAGATATCAGTTCTAGATTAGGAAGATATCACAATAAGGTTCCAAGGTTTTCATAGCCAACTTTAGAAAGTTGAAGATGTCAGATGTGAGGTTTTCAGTGAAGAACTTCAATGGGATCAACGATTTCAAATTGCAATAGATGAAGATGAAACCTTTACCATTCATGCACGTTGAAAGAACAGTAGGATGACAGGTCGGGTTAACCGAGATAGTGAAACAAAGGTGGAATTAGTCAAAAGACTCCTAAAACGCAGTTTATGGAGGTAGAAGGTGGTAAGTCAAGGTAGCCAATAGAGAGGCGATAATTTTTACAATAGAAAGAGCATGCTTAGGACAGGTAGAGGAAGTTGTTAAGATTGGTTGGACAAATCGGGCTTTAAAGGGTGGTGGTCTTAGAGAACATGTTGTGTTAAAGTCAGCTTATTGATCAGTCATCTAGAATCCTACAAGAGTGCTAATGAAGCTTGACACCTTGGAGAACTCATATAGTGCACACAAGATAAGGTGGAGCCCACTAAGCAGGTTGAAGTAAACTAGTCAAGGAGAGACTAGTCGTACTTGGCTTATGCAAGCCAACCTAGAGATCTATCAGAATGCCTAGCTATAAGTTAGAATTCAAAAACTAGAACACCTAAAGACTAAGTTAGAGACCAAATTCAAGACATGAAAAAGATGTGAACAATGATTAATGGATGATATCGCAATTAAAAGTATGGAATATCTCAAACAGAAGTTTTTGCGGATATTTAGAAGTTTTTGCGGATATTATTTTCTTGTTTGAATAGGATATCATGTATCTTATAATCTATTTGATTTCAAAAATATATGTAGAAAATATTTTTTAGAAGTTCAAATGGAAAATGGTCATATATATTATGTGTGTAATCTTTCTTATAAACTCCTTGATAAGCAGTGGGCATGAGATGTCAGGTTGATGACTTTTTTGTTGGAGTTTGTAATAGAGTTTGGGATTGGTAGTATCATTAGTGGTTGTAATCTCCTATTTTAATCTAGTGGAATATGTTACTATACTCTAGATTGTTTCCCTCTGAGTCAAGGGTTTTTCGTGAATATATGCTATTATATTTCATCACCTCGCTTGAGACAGGTCGAGCCCAAAAAAGTAGTATTAAAGCAATTCAGATCCTAACAACTTTGATTATTCATATTTGCATGCTTTTAATGAGTTGAAAGCTAAACTAGTTTATGCACCTATTATTGTTACAACCAATTGGTCTTAACCTTTTGAACATATGTGTGATGCTAGTAATGATGCTATAGGTGTCGCTCTTCGACAAAGAAGAGATAGGGCCTTTCATCCTATTTATTATGTAAGCCGAACCCTAGATGATACTCTAATGATTTACACCACGGCAAAAAGGATCTTTTAGTTGGGGTGTTTGCTTTTGACAAATTTCGGTCTTACTGAATTGACACTATAATTATTGTTTACAAAATCATGTTGTCATCAAATATTTGATTGAAAAGAAGGAAACACTGGCTAGGGAAGGAAAAGTGGGCTATCACCCAAGATTCAGAAGCTTATCCTTGAACCATCTAAGTTTTGCAGATGACTCAATATTTACACTGATTTTTCCATTGCCTCCTATAAGAATAGATAAAGTACTCTAGGGGAGTTTTATTCTCTCTTCAGTCTTAGGCTTATTGTTCAAAAAGCTGAATTCTTTTCTACAAGTATCTCAATTAAAGCTTTAGCTATTTTAGCTGCAATCTCTGGCTTTCAACAATGTGAACTCCCTATAAGATAGTATTGTGTATCATTGACTTCCACTAAGTTCAACTCAGTTTCCAAGACTATCGACCCTAATTGATATAATAACTAATAGAATGCGAAGTTGGGCGGCTCAAACTCTCTCTCCTATGTAGAAAAGGCTTAGCTCATCTAATTAGTCCTTCAAAGTATGACATAGTTTTTGTGTCCCATTTTATTCTTCCAAGAAGATAAATCTAAGAATCCATTAAATATGTGCTAGATTCCAATGGCACAGTCAGAGTGACTCTGTTAATGGTGTTGAGGTCAAGTGGATCGACTTATGCTACCCTAAAAGTAAAGGCGGTATGGGATTCAAAGATTTGGTGCTTGGAACTCTACTTGTGTCACAAAAAATCTCTAGCTGTTACTAGCAAATGATGGATTTATATGGGTAGATTGTGCCCACAAATTCCTCCTTAAATTTAGATATATCTAGACTATCATGATCTCAAGTTCCTATTCTTGGATTTGGAAGAAATCACTCAAGATCAAAATTGTTGCTAAGTTGGCTCAGATACATAACTACAAAAGTTGGTTCGAGTGCATCCTTGTTTATCTGGTATGACAAGTGGTCAAATCTAGGTCCTTTGTGTCAGTTTTACCTGGGAAAGAGCTCACTATTCCTTCTACTGCTTCCCATGCTAAACTATCTTTCATATACTTCAACAACTCATGGCATTGCCAAGATATATTGATCAAGCTTCTTTGGTCCTTATCCCTACTATGTAAAACTCAGTCTCTTTTTCCACATCGGATCGATTATGTTAGAACTTCAAAGCGACTTTCAAGATCTCAAATGTATGGGAAGGATACAAGCTTAAAGTCCCATGGTGCAAGACATTGTTATCCTAATAGATTAGCTAGTAATGTCCTCTCGAATTAGCAGTATTTGCCTCATCTTTTGTACAAAATTTATTGGACAAGACTCAAATCTAGAGATAATCTTTTCCTGTCTTTGCCATTTATGAATTAGATTTCGTTTATCATATTGGATACTTATTTTCCAAAGTGTAGGTGACTAGAATGTCGAGCTATGATGGGCAATCCGCTATAAGAAAGGAAGATCCCTTCATTATTTTTTCTACAAGCTTAATTTATTTGCTTCATCTACACGGTTTGGAGGATAAGGAATGAGAGAATTTTTCAACAAAGGAAAAGACCTATATTCAGTATCAAGGCTATGGTATTATGTACTTCTCAAGTTAAGACTAGCTTCAATACCAAAATTAGTGATTAAGTTACATCAGTCCCTAAACTTTAAGATCTTGAAGTTGTAAATTCCGCCCATTGCTTTACATTCATTTTGATCAATGGAATTACATCATTTACAAAAAAAAAGGACACAAATCCTACGCTCGTTAGGTGGATCTTACTTCTTCAAAAATTTGATTTGGAGATGTTTGGAGAATATAGTGGCAGATAACCTCTTACGACTTGAGAATGTGAGAAAGATGGAAAAGTGGTAATTAATGAATTTTTTCTTGATGAATTTGTCTTACATATGTCTCAAACTTCTTGGTATGTGAATTTCGTCAACTACTCACTGTGAGTTGAATCTCAATAAAGGATGAGATTTTTACTTGAGGGTTGAAATTATGTTTGGGACAAGATGTTCCCGTAGAGAAACAAGAAGCAATCTCAAGAGTATGTCATGACTCACTTTATGGAGGACTTTATGGAAGATAAAAGACAGTAATTAAAGCCTTTAAATTTGGATTCTATTAGACAACATTGTTGAAGGATACTCATGCATTTGTTCTAGATGTGATCACTGTCAAAAGACTAACAATACCTTGAGGAGAAATGAGATGCCTTTGAATAATATCTATGAGGTTATTAAGTAGTAAATAATAAACTATGCTATCATCTAATAGGTTAACCTTTTAGAATAAACGATTATGGCGACTTCCAATTCTATTGGAGGTAAAATTGTTTGATATTTAGGAAATTGATTTAATGATTCTCTTCCATTCATATACTAATTGATACAATCATTTAGCAGTTGATTATGTTTTTAAGAAGATTGAAGCCACAGCTTCACCTAATGATGCAAATGTGGTGTTGAAGATTTTGGAAAAAAAATGAATCTTTACAATGTTTGGAACTCCAAAGGTGAATATAATTAGTGGTTCTCGACTTTTCTTCCTTTCCTCATTTCATTGAAATGGTTCAACTCTCAATTGTGTTTCAATTGATCTTCTTCAGATTAAGCTATACTATTATATGCAAATGATTTAATGTGCGAATAGGTCAAATTACCCAATAGGATCAGGTAGATGCATGACTCTAGATAGAAACCACTAACCGGCCAATCTAATACGATTTTAACGGTACAACTACATTCATGAGTCACTTGTATGATATACGCGATGATCAATCAATAACTCAATTTTATTTAACAAATTCAAATTGGCTCTTCAACCCGATTTAGTTTCACATCAAACTCCAGAAAGATCATATCAAGCTTCGACAAATCCATTGCTCGAATGGTTGATTGGTTCAAGACTCCATCACCCAGTAAGGCTTGTCAAATACAAAATTTTCTTTGCTTTATTTCCATCCATGTCATTCCTGAAGTTTAGGATTAATCGCATATCAATTTACTTAAAAGTATAAATTTGAATTTATTGAAGAACTTACTATTACGTATAATAGCTTAGACTTGTGAATAGAAATGGATTCAGTCTCTTGTACACTCATGTGAAAATTTTACATGATATTAGAGTGAGTTTTCATGTGAGCTCACAATACGTAAGGTTCAAGTATGAAACCCATGGTTATTTATGATTGAGAATAGATTAAAAAAAAATACACAGCTCATGGCTAATATATATATCGAGTACAAAAAACAAGCTACTCCTATGTTAGTTCGAGAATGAAAGAAGGGGGCTTGTCTCATGGTAGTTTGTCCACTTGCTCGAGACCTGAAAAAACACGTCCGGCTCAATGTCAGTTGTTCAACGCGAGTACAAGAATAAGTTAAGTTGTCATGCGAGTGCAAGTATTCAGAATTAAATTCATATTGATTAAGCTAAAGTATAAATTTGAATTTATAAGAAAGTTTATTATTTCTATATAATATATTAAATTTTTTTAGTGAAAATACAATCAATCTATGATATATATATATATATATATATATAAAGCTGAAAACTTTAGGATGATGTCTCATTGACGGAGGTCTCAACGGTGCCTGATTTTTTTTTTGGTCGCCATATATGAGATGGCATCTTTCAGCCAACCATACTTGACTAATCCGTTGGTCGCCCCGGGTCGCACGCCTGGCAATGGCGGGTGAGGCTCCCAAGAGGGGTGTCTGCGTACGTGAGGTCTCGAACCTGAGACCTCCTTAAGCGGCACCGAGCTGCTTACCACTCGGCCCAACCCCTCTGACTTAAAACTTATCTCGATGCCTCAACTTAATAATATTTCTTCTCCCCGACACCCGTACACGCGTAGAAGAATGAAAGGACTTTTTTTAAAAAAAAAATTTCCCTGGAAAAGTCTTGCCATTATTTCAATTATTTTTCATATTATTCGTGGTATTAATTGATTGATCTGTAGCTTTTAATTAATTATGCATCGTTTTCCTGCTATCACATCGCCACTGTTTGAATCTGACCCGCTGCCAGCCACCGGCAGTACCGCAAGAGGAGGCGACCCCACTTCCCTACTTTTTCTCTCCCCCCAAAAATTCGAGATTAGTCCTTACTCCAGGGTGTATAATCGAATACTGGTGGCAAATTACAAATATAAATTCAATGTAGTAATTTGACGACATTTTCAAGAAAAGGGATTACAAAAGATCGAATTAAAATTGAATTAATTAAGATTTGTTGAATTTTAGATAATGTGATATAAAAGAAAAAAGAATTTAAATTTTGAGTTTGGTAAGTTTAGAAAATAGTCATTAATTAGAGAGTTTTATTTCTCATAATTTTCTTGCTCCAAATATTTCTCAAATCCAACCTGAGTCTAAATCAATTGATTTTCATCTTACTAGTGAATGAGGAAATGGATGGATATGAGAAAATAAGATACCATGAACAAATTGGAAGATGTGGTTGAATGCAGTGACATTTTATTCCTCCTCTTTTCTACCAGTGCATCCTATGACTGCTCAGTGTGCAAATGCGTCTGATTCGGCTATTGTTGGATCACAGTAAAACTACAATTACAATATTTTTTTTTCCAAACTAAAGTTGAAATGTAAGATTCACCTGTTTGATAAATACTAGATTGATTATTATATTTAATAAGTATAGATAAAGTAATTTTTACAGTGATAGTAATCCCAAAATTTTATTTCAACAATCATAATATAATATTTTAATTTGCATGATATTAAATAGATTTATGAGTATGATAGTTTAGATGTAACTGTAAAAGTGATTATAATCCCAAACCACCCAAAATCCAGTTGTATGTAAACCATAGTAATATCAATAATTAAATTAAGTTATTTTTACATTTTTTTAAATTTTATTAAAATAGTTAAATTTTATTAGTTAGTATCATTATATTAACACTATCATGTAATGATATCATTGCACAGAAACTTTCTCCATGTTTACGGATCTCAATTACAGTCAGACGGGTTGCTCATTTACAAGAAATAATAGAATGAAGCAGTGGCGTCTATATTGCAATTGTTTTTTCATACCATTTATTTTCTTTCCTAATTTTTCATCTGGAAGAATTCTTTTCTGCTATATCATATCAAAGAGATGATAGGTGATAGGATATAAAAACAATTATTCAAGCGAAAAGAAAAAAAGAAACAGTAAACAGCAGCAAAATCATAGCTTACATAGGCACAACGCGAGAAAATCTTTAATGGAGTGATCATGTCACGTAGATAATATTGATATACTATATTCATTCAATCAGAATCCACTATTTATATATTTGTCTATTAAAGTTCACCATTTGTTAGAAATTTTTTATATTTTTAGGGAAATTTTAGAATTTCGTAATTATGTCTGTATAATTATTAATTATATGAGAAATTCTTATTAGACGGATATATCACACATGGTATAACTGTTTCACTGAAGAATTTCTCAATCAACAGTGTTAGAATTTTATGGAAATTTAATATAACGTTCTAGTTACCATATCTAAAGTTTTTAGAGTCGTTGGATCTGTTTTTTCTTTTTCTCACCAGCAACTGTAGTTGAAAGTCACTTGCACGAATTTTGGATCGTTGAATTCTCACGATTTTGTACCGTGCAGGGTCTACATGTAGAGGATCCCAAATTTTATTAAAGATTTTTAATTGATATCAAAGGCACCTACACCCATGTTAGACCATTAATCATGATTCGGTAGTTTTATCTTATCATGATCATTTTAGTTTGTCTCAGCTCCTACAGTGAGAGTTAAGTCGACCCACCGTGAATGGAATTTCGCCAACGTGACTGTATGGTGCTATTATGCACACTCATGTGCAGTGTTTGATGTTTGAAAATTCAATTTACTTGCTCAATTGAATTCAACTTAAATTGATCATCTTATGAGGGATAGAGCTCTCCTACTAATGAATTTTAAGATCATGATTCTAGATCATTGAATTATGTGAATCATCTTACATTTTCGTAGACTTTCGGTGAACAAAAGTGTTACATTTGATCCCGACTTTTTCTTACTTCTCAATTTTAGTTCTAAATCCTTTTTCTGAGTTAGATTTAATTCTCAGTCTTTTTCTCTTAAATTTGCTTTTAGTACTTTTTATTATTTTTATTATTGAAAATTATTAAAAATCTAATTGTGTAAAAATGAAAAAAAAAAACATACATCAACGAAATTAGAGGAGAAAAAGAATAGTGTTTCTCAGTGACTATTACTCAGTATATATATAGATTGTCAATATTCTATAAGATTAGAGCTGATCATCCAGAAGGGGTTTGTCGATGGCCACCCCTATCCTCAAGGTTGTCAGCCCTTACTCTTTCATAGGAGTGTAAAGAGTCGAGCCAAACTGGAATTTGCAATGTTCAAGTTTGGCTTATTTATCATTTTGTGAGCTCAAACCTAATCTCGACCTTGGGCAGCCTAATATTTTAAACTGGTGTGCAGCTCGTTATAATAAACGAAAGCTACCGAGTCTATGCTAGCCAAGCTAAGGAGGAGGATGAGAACTAATTATAATTAGGGTTTCATAATAAGAATGAAAGAGAAAAAAGTTCTTGCATGAATAATCAGAAAGCAAAGTAAAATATTAGATTTCATATTTTTATTTTTGTAAAATAAAAACTAACAATTATAATATAAAACTAAAAGATTGCTGAGACTTGTGAGCATATCGAGCCAAATATTGCTAAGTTCAGCTCGAGTCATTCAACTGATGAGTCAGATTGGAGCCGTGCTCAACTTGTTAAAACTGAGCTAAATTCAAGTTTTCACCAAGTCAAGTTTAAACTATTCACGAGTCATCTCATCGCATTTACACATCTACCCTTTAACCTTTAATTTTGTTCACCGTATTTTTTATATAATGTCACAAATTTAAATGTTTTTATATAGTTGAATTTTTAATAATAAAATAATAAAGCAGAAAAGTGAAACTAAAATAAAAGGTTGAGTAATAAATAAGACCCAAAAAATTTAGAATGAAGATAGAAAATTAAGAAGAAATTAGTTGAGATGACTAGGTATTTCATACCCTTAAGCAAAAGTTCAATTATATTCTTGTAAATAGTAGAAATTTATGTTATGATAATTTTATCTTTTTGATGTACTGATGATCCAATTCAAATTTACATTAATCAAGACCTGTTAAACCTTTTAAATATAATGTGTTTATACACAAAAATGAATCCAACATTTTCCCTTCCATTAATTATTTGAAAAAATGTGAACTTTATTTCCAATTTTTTCAATATACAAATAAAGTATATAAATTTAGAATGAGTAAAATGAATAAGAGATAAAATGAGTGTGAAAAATTTACTAAGAGATTGAATGCTGGACCTTTATGTTATGGGACAAGAATGGTACAAACCAAACTAACTCATCTGACTTTTGCCAATTTTACCCCTCGGGAGACAGCGAAAGGAAGGGGGATCTTCCTAGTGGAAACGGTGGTTGCAACCTCCCCACTCTCCTCTCTTTTAGAGCTCACACAAAAGAGAGAAGGAAAATGCTTTAATATATATCCTCTCTCTTTTCCACTCTCTTCCTTTTACGTCTATCTCTCTCCCTGTCTCTCTCGCTCCTCCGAAACTGAAACCCTACTTCCTCACATTCACACACGAACAGGAAAAGAGCACAGTCGGGCAGAGGAAGGCATCCATCCAACTGAGGGAAAGAGAAAAGGAAAAGGTAGAAGGAAGTAGCTAGTTACCTAGCTAGCTAGCAAACTCTTTGTCCGTCTTTGTAATCATCAATTGCCTGCAGATGCGCTCTCTCTCACTCTCTGAAAAGCTGTTTTTAGAATATATCTCTCCCCCTGTCCCTGTCCATTCCTTTGTTCCTCTTCTTGCCTTTCACCTCATGAGGGTTTCTCTTTCTGTATTGTTTGCTTTGGGAATGTTGGTCTTCCCATAGGGAGCTATCATGGATTCAGGGAATAGCGGGAGCTTGCAGTCCTCATCCAGCGGTGGAGATGATGACTACGACGAGTCTTCTTCCAGGGCTGAATCCGATCTCCCCCCGACAGATTTGTTCCTAAATCCTTCTGTTTCGTGTTCGCCTTTCGGTGTGATGCCGAGTTCGCAGGCTTCTTCGCTCGATCTCCTCTCGTCCCCCTCAAACTACCTGCTTATGGCCGGCGCTAGTTTCCCGGCGGGTCACCCTTACAATCTCCATGGTAGCCCTCACGGCATGCGACTTCAGCCCAACCCCTTGCTCCATTTCGAGCCTCTCCAACCAGGCAGCCAGAGATCAGAGAACGCTGGCTTCACTGACTTCTCCGATATCCATGTTGACCAGTCGTCTTCCGGTGGTCAGAATGTCCTGCCCGTGGGAGGGCCGATTCTAAGCAGGAATCTCGCTATCTCCGGCGAGGATCATCATCAGCCTCCGTCACTGTCTCTACCGTCCGTTTGCCGGGCACCGGGTGATCAGATGAATGCCAGCCGGAACCCGAAGAAGAGGACAAGGGCATCGAGGCGGGCCCCGACCACTGTTCTCACCACCGATACGACGAACTTCCGAGCAATGGTGCAGGAATTCACCGGGATCCCAGAACCACCGTTTTCAGGCTCATCCTTCTCCCGGAGGCTCGACCTTTTCGGAAGCGGATCAGGGTTGAGGTCGGGCGGCCATTTGGACTCAATGGGAACTAGCACATACCCTTTTCGGCCCTCACCGCAAAAAGTAGCGTCCTCTTCATCTCCGTCTTCATCACCATCACTGCTCAACACCAACATCAGATCATCTGCTGCAAGCACCAACATGCCACACCCACTTCTCACCTTCCAGTCTTTCATACAATCCCAAGGAAACATTGCAATCCCGAGCGCTTTCGAGGAAGTGGCCATCGCAAGCGGGAATTTGAACACAAGCTCGGATGGGATCTCTGGCCACCACGGGGTTCGTGACCCAAACATCGCCGCCGAAAGGCCGAGTGGCAGTGGTGCTGCGTCGCAGCGGATCACTAGCTGTAAGTTGAATTACTCAACTACTTCCTTGTCGGAAATGAACCATGATAAGGGTTTGGGCAACATCGTTTCTAGCTCGAGGGGAGAAGGGGCGGTCGATTCTTGGATCTGCCCTTCTGATTAATTAATTATTATTAGGAGTTGTGCTAGCTAAGAACGCGTAAATTCAGAATCGAAGACTGGGAGGAGATCGCCATATCTGTTTACGTATCTATAGTATATATAGTATATATAAATGCGAAGAATCCATTCTAGCTAGTCATCCATGCTATGCCATATTAATTAGAACCTCATGTTTCTTCTTCCTTTTCCTCGAATTTTTCCAATGGATCATTTCAGTTGGTTTACATCACTTTCAGTTTCCGTATTTCTTGAGTTTGCTGGTCCGGTTTTTTCATTATTATTTTTTAAATTTTGCAGTCTGGAATTGATTGTCTTCGTATAGTAGAAGTTTCATGTTTCCTGTTGTTGACAGTTTCACATTATTATTTTTATAATTAAAGAGGACATAATAGAGAGTAAAAGGGATGATGACTATGACAATCAAAGCATAGAATTGAACTAATTACGGGAGTTGAGGAATGGAGAGTAGTTGTATGAAAGCCTCATGATTAAGATCAGCTTAAAATGTCAAGGGAAATTAAACTCCATCAAAGAAGATTGAAAGAAGTACGAGAGGCTGAGAATTCTTTGGGTGTAGCGAAAAAAATGCTGAAGTTTGAAGTATAAATAAAACCTTTCTCCCTGTAAATTTTTAAGTGACACACTGTCAAACATCCCAGGTTTTCAACGAGGCAATAATAGCTGTATAAGGTTATCAGGTCGTTTTTGGAAAATTATAAGGGCTGTATCCCTAAAGTATGGATAGTGTATGCCCTTCGAAATAGGGTTAAATGTTTTTTTTTTCCAATGAAGTCACCCCAGGGTAGTGGTAGAGTTTACTAGCTAGCAAGACTTCTATTAATAGAGAGTGGATTTTGTTGGAGTGATATCAAACTTGATTTAGAAATAAGATATTCTAAATTTTAAAAAGGATTTGTTGTAGTGTACTACTTTCAACTGGGAGAAAATCTTGTATATAACGGATATGTGTGTGACAGTGCTGATGTAATATCTAAACAAATGAAATTAAGTCATTTTTAAGTTTTTTTTTTTTTTTTTTGGGTTGAATTTTATCGGTTTGTAAGACGTAGTATACCTATTATATACAATAGTCTCTCCTCGACTTGAATCCAGAGGTTCAATTTTCATCAATGAGACTTCACGTGTCTTTTTTATTTTATTTTCTTTCTATTCTCTTCTAAATTTTATACCTTCTTTATAGATCAAAAAAAATTTACTTGATTGATGAAATCAATCATACCCCTTAATTTCCTCTTGAATAAGTGATTACTGATCTATGCAGATCGAAAATAACCACATTTAAACCTATATACATTACTAGAAATTATGCTTGTGTTATTGCTCCTGACTTTACCGTTGGGCATTGCATTGTGTAATTTCAAGCGTAATTTTTCCTCTCCCACTGATGCTGTTTGTAACATCTTGTTACTAATTGATCGGTGAAGGGAATACGTAAACACATCTTATTAGCGGAAAAATAGCCCTTAATAGAATTTTTAAAAAAAAAAGACCGAGTATTCCGCACAGATTGTAATAATTATTATTTATTTTTAGTTATGAGAATTTCTAAATGGCTGAAAAACTCAAAGAGATATTTATATAATGAATCATATAATAATTATTCAAAAAAAGAGTATAGTATATGATAGTGTTTATGTAGAGTTATAAATTAATAAGAATTAACTGTTTTAATATTTTTTTTATAAAATCTTAAAATAAAAAGTAACCTTGGAAATAAATGAATTTTTTTAGTTTATGATATCATGTAAATATTATCATGTAATATACTTGTTAAGTAAGGGTCACATTATATGTTGTACAATATCCCGCTGTCCTGCCTTAATGCTGTGGACATTGATTGCACGCTTGCACCAACCTATTTTTCGGTTATATACTAGATTCACCCTCATTCTTCGTACAGGATAACTAATTAGCTAATTAATGTAGAGTAGAGTGAAATAACTTCATTAAAATACTCAAGAAAATAATAAAGGGCCTATAAATATAATATAATATAAATTGGAGTAAATTAGAGTTTTAAAATCGAAAGTAAGATTAAAATTGTTAGGAGCTTACTTTAAAGTAATAATAGATAGATAATAGATGAGGTCCACAGTTATAAAATGTAATATGAGAAACAGAGTAATAATAATGTCAAGAGATTTCTATTAGTAAAAATCGAATTCAAATCCCTTTAATATTAAATTAAAGGTTATATTGAGGAACGGATCCTTGCATAAAACTCTACCTCATAACCTAGAGTTTAAAAGTTCGATTTTTACGGTAGGAGTTATATATCTATTTTACTTCTCTTTATCGTTTATTTATTGTATTAAATTTACAGTTCTCCTGTTATGAAAAAATATTAAGTGTCATAAGTCTCATTTGTACTCAAAAGTCTTTCATTATAGTCGGTTACTCGGTTACGCTCAAACTCAATCAAGATGTTGAGAGTTCCTTTGACGCCCCCCAAAAGAATCTTCCACCGGGTAAGAGAGAAGTTTTCTCAACGATGATCTGTTGGCCTAAAAACGATGAGTCATTAAAGCATGAAAAAACGATACATGGACTCGATTAAAGAGAAACTTTTACCAGGACCAAACTTATTTCGAGGGAAGATATCATAAAACTGTGATTAGCGATCGTGGTTGAGCGTCACAGCACCTGTGATTACGTGTCATGGTACCGTGACTGAGAAACAGTGACTATATTATACAGTCACAGTTCTGTAAAGGTGTCTTCATTCGGAGAGGACTATGACAAGATACGTTGTAGCACATAGTGTACCCTAACTAGTTCGCAAAAATAATTTGGGAAATGGAACCAGCTAAACTCGATTGAATTAGCCCATAAGATGTACTCGAACCCGAAACCTATCATAATCTAGATCTCCGAGAAGATTTTAGTTTCATGATAAAATTTATTTTTCTTCCCCAAATCAAACACTAGGGGTCTCCCGTTCCTCGCGGCTAAGCATGAAATGATATCCTCGTCTCTGCGAGAAAGTATTGAATGCAATGGGTATATCACTCGTCAGTGATAATGTAATGTTACAAATTAATTAAATTAAATTATTTTTGAATTTTTTTCTTTTAATTTTTATTAAAAATATAAAAATAATTAAATTATATTAGTTCATGACTCCATATTAATATTATTATATAATATCTATTACATATAAAACTCCCTGTGGAATCTACGAAATAATTTTTCCTCTCTCTTCCCCCTCTCTTTCCGGGGCAGTGGTAATTGCATATGTCCGTACAGGAAGATCATTTGGTTCTTCATTGGTTCTTTCTTCTTTCATGATGTTCATTATATCTTTAAGCAACTAGGAGATGATTTTGAGCAATTAATGGCTTAGATCAGGGAAATCATTATTACCCTGTTAATCATAACCTTGGTTTTGTCTTTCTCCCCTGTTAACTTCAAGGAAATTCACATCTTAGATGATGGTAATCATATAGGAAATAAAGAAGTATATGATATCTTTTCGGTGTATAAAAAAACATATATACCTAGATGAGGATGAAAAGGAGGAGGAATAAAGGGTGAAGAAGTTCACAAGTAAAAATTGAACATAGAACATCATAATTTTAAGTTAAAGATGGTATTAACTATAACAGATCAATTTCTTAACCTACGATGCTTCTTCTTTTAGAATCTAGCCCGGCCCTTACAAGACATCTGACGGTTACAAAGTAATCATTCCAAGTTCACCCGCCCAATTACATTCAAGAATAAATTCTAAATCAAATAATTAATAAAAAGGATTATAATTTATAAAAGAATCTGTATTCTACCATCTATAAGGTAAGGGCTTCAAGAAATATGAACCCAACCCCTTGTAGGCCCGTTGAGAATTTGACAAGTTACTGCATAGGCTCACATATCATCAGACCTAAACATGGAACTCTTAAACAGTTAAAATCCAATACTGGAAGAAAAATATTAGGTCTGTCTCCAGTTTATCCCGATGACGGAAGAGAAAACTTGTTTTGTAGTTAGTTATTCCTCCTTACTTGAATGCGGAAGAAAAATGTCCAGTTCAGATTCAATTATTGAAGGAAATCCTGGTTTACCAGAGAATTTGGATTCCTCGTGAAAAAGTGATCCCATCCCTCACCAGGCAATTTTACAGTTCTTCCTTTTTCTCATTCAGCATAACTTTTTCTGCTTCTTAAACCGATGGATCCTTCTATGGATTCACCAAAACATTTTTTGCTTAATCAGGTGAACATGGAAGGAAGGTGTACATCTAATGGTTTTTCTAATTGATGTGCAACATTGTCCAACTTGACCGGCCGAAAGAAAGCGCAAGCATGTTCTTTTTCCGATGTTGTTTTTTATTATTCAGAAATCTAATGAGTCTTAATTTATATAGTTCTAAGTTACACTCACTAAGAGAAAAAACTCTTCCAATCATGAATTTTCTTATTATATGTACTCCAACATGAGATTTTACGCTACCATTTCAATTACATAAATGGATATGGATGTTAAAAGCATTTTCTTTAGTTGTCATTGGGTCCAGCAATATTTGACACGATATAATAATCTGATGCGATATGGAATTAAGCGGGGTTTGGGTTGAATTTAAACATGTTTCATTTCTAAATGGTCGAACTGGTATAACCCATATAAATAAATGTATTAAGTTGGGTTGAACCCGTATAACTCGATGAGATATGATTAAACATGTTTAACTAAATGTGTTTGACATGTATATTTAAGCTATTAATCCATTTAACTTGCTTGCGTAGATAAACGTGTTAACTCGTTGTCTAGATGTACACATTTAAATGCTTTTAATTATAGAGGTTAAACGTATCGGATTGTTTCAACCCGTAATGAAATGGGTCATGTCCAGATTTAAAAATTTTGACTTGCACAGGTACAATAAATGGATGTGTATGAGTTTAGGTTTCTGTGACACGAACTCTTTTAAATATGGCACGTTTAAACAAGATAAGGACCCTATTTGCCAAGCAGGTCATCAATTAATGCATGCATGTCCTTGCTGCTTAAATAATGTTATGCAAGTTGGTCTTCAAATCGACCCTTTGTCGATTGAAGTCCTTTCAAACCCACCGAGCGTTGCAATCGTAAAGATATTTCGAGATATGTATTTCACGAGCCAATCAACAACTTGTTACGGGGCTTCCGATTGATCACCAAGATTGACTCTTCGGGAATGAGATTGCACCGTGATGGAGCTGGATGCAAGTCGAGTGAAATAGTAAAAAAAAAAAAAAGAAATTTGACTTATAAGAGAATTTAGCACTATCATTTAATTGTTTAGACTGATATGAGCCCAAATTTTTATTGGCACAGGTGAACAAATTTTACATGATATTAGAGTTAATGACATGGTTCACACCTCACCATGTCGTCCGAGCATGGTACTTGTGATCAATTGAATCTAAGACTGAAGAAATATCCAATTCGAGATCAGTTATTGAGGACAGATGCTTAATGGCATGTAACAAGTGCAAGTGAAGTTACCACACGAGGGTGGGTGTTGAAAATTAACGCTACCCCGAATAATTAAGAGATTAAAATATACTTTATAATAAATTTAGGTACAACCACCAATAGGTTATGTTTTAAGTGGTTATGAGCACCCAATAAGAGTGTGCATGGGTATAGAGTAGACTCGGAACCGGTAGAAACCTATTATATCAGGTAGTTTTGGGTAGATTTCAATAAAAATATGGCTGAGTCCGCTAGTGTATCAACGAATCAATCGGTTCTACTTCCAATTCTAGTGCACATGTACCCTAAATCAGAACTTGTTAACTAATTCGAGCGCATAATTTTGATCATTCGTAACTTTCTCATTTAAACTCTAATTCATGAGCTATTTAAACTGTTATAATCCAACTCACTAGACTTTCATTTGACGTGGTTATTTATGCATATTTGATGAATTTTTCATATCTAAAATATCATTATAATATGGAAATAACAATAAAGGACTTAAATATAATGCAAACATATTTAGGAATACACATATTTGATTATGACAAAAAACTATATGAAATAATAATAATCATGAAAAATATTTAAGTAATTCTTATTATAGATAAAAAAAAGAGAGTAAATAATAAATAGTTTCCAATAAGGTATTTTACAGGTTCCGGATAATGCTCAATTTCAAGATTCAATAGGATAATGTTTGGATTTAAAATTTAAGAACCGGTCATATAGGATAGAGCTCAGGTACCATAGGCATCCAAACCCTATCTTCTTGAATGCCTAGATTCTTCTAGATGTAGGTGAAAATTTTACACTAGTAATCCTCCTAAGATTTTATGGATTGATCTCCTACGAATAGAGTGTATTTGAGGTTGCTTTTGAGCTTGGGAGGCTCATGATTTATCTTGCGATTTTAGGGTCCAGAAATGAAACACCGCAATTCAGGGGTCAAAAGAGGAAGAAAATGGAATTTGGGGATTGAGTTGTAAATATTTAAATTACAGAGGCTAAAAGACAAGCAAATCCACCGAAAACATACCGAACAAAGAAATGAGAGCTGTAGCGCCCTTTCTACTATTGTATCGGAGTCTCTGCACCTCGTCTTTGTTCTAGTTCTAGTTAACTTGTTCATTGTTTATACTTTCCTCAAGGCTGAAGCCTCCCTTTCCCAGAGGGGAGAAAAAAAGAAACAAGCAATGACTTCTGTTAAAACTTAGACCATATTGAAGGCTCGTAATAGTTTTGGGGGTAAATGCGGAAGTCAACAAATATATTTTTAAAAAAAACCAAATTCATGTCAAAACAACAAGAGAGTATGCGAAAAAAAATGCAAGGTTTATGTTTAGGGCCATTTGGTTCGGGTTTATTAAATTGCAGGAAAAGTCAGATTGTATAAAAAGTTTTTATTCTACATGAAGTATAACGACAAAATGAAATTGTTATATATGATAATTATTGTGGATTGCTTAAAAAGTAGAAAAAAATAAGATATTATGAAAACTGATATTTTAAAAATAGCCATCCCTTTATCCTCTTGAGAGGCAGACATGACATGCGAGGAGGAAGGTCATGCGAGGGTTTTTGTTTTTGTTTTTGTTTTTTTTTTTTGGTGGGTCCCATTGTAATATTAGATTTTCACCGTTTTTGTCTGCAAAAACTTTACAACCAATATGCCCGACCCTGCAAAAGGAATGCAGCCCGGGAATCTCAAATTGCAACCGGTTGGGAGGAATCTCAAATTGCAACTGATTGTACGCCCAAACAATACAAAACGAGATGTAACCTTGCCATTTTTCATATCAAGTATTTACTTTACATGGAACCAAACAACCCATTAATGACAAGTCCAAATTTCGACATCGTTATTTGAAGTCTTTCTTCTTCTTCTTCTTTTTCCTTTGTATTATTTCCAAACTGGGGTACTTTACACGAGATTTCCAAAATGCTGTAGTTAGACCTGTATCATTCGAATTTAGTCTGAAATGAAGGAAAAAATTGATAAGTAAGAGGAAAAATATAAATATCAAAGTTACGTGGTAAAATCTATTCAATTAGATGGGTACGTCTATGGCGTCAAATAAAACATTCAGTAGATAAAAAATTGGAGGTTGCAATTTAACAAAGATGATCTCCACCCCATTTAGCAATCTCCTTTTACAACTCCAAACAGAACACGAGATCGGGATGACTCCCAGATTCAAATTTTTTTAAAAAAATTGCTCCTTGTCGACTTTCACACATCCAATCCGATTTTTGGGTTTCTCAGAATTCCGACTTAATACAGACACTTTCAACAAAATTCTAATAATACCCTAATGAAGGTTTGAACGGAGAGAACAAGGGTCATGTTTGGCATAATGAAAGGAAATGAATTGAATAAATTACGTTTAATAGAGCAGAACCTAAACATTCCAATAATTATTGAATTTTTATATCACTCTTGTAGAGAATAAATGGATTGATATAAAATTGATAAAATTAATGGAATGAGCATTTATGAATTCTTTGAAAGAATGTTAATACTATTAATTTTAGGGTAAATTACACAAAAAAAAAACATGTGATTTGCGCTTTTTTTCAAAAAAAAGCTAAGCATTTTAATTTTAAAAAATAAAGTAATGTAGTTTCATTTTAGACCCAATTAAACCAGACCTTTCAGATTTTGAAAATAAAATTATGTAATTTGTTTTATTATCAATTTAAACAAGATATTTTATATTTAAAAATTAAAATTACATTATTACATTTTAATATTAAATTAAGCTAACTCACTTAACTTAAAATTAAACCTTTAGATGACTAATCTTCCGAAACATTTCTCTTTATCACAGAATAAAAGTATATTAGAATTTTTCTTTAAATTTATATCAATTTCTTATATATAAAGTTCTCTTAATATTTTTTTATAATTAATATAAATCTTAATTTAGGTGAAAGTTATTAGATTAATTTTAAATAAAAAACTACTCTAATTTTGCAAGTTCGTTGGTACATAATAAAAAAAGAATAAATAGCATATACTGTACAAGTATATAATTTTATATTTTAATATATTAGTCTGGCTTGTCAAAAAATAAAATAATATAACCTTTGCTTTATAAATTTGAAAAGTTTAGCCTATTTTGGTAATAAAATAAAATTATATGATTTATTTTTTCAAACTTGAAAAGTTTGATTTAATTTAAGAATAAAATAAAATTATATGATTTTATTTTTTAAATTTAAAATGTTTAACTTCTTTTAAAAAAAATCATCAAACCATGCCCTTTTATGTGTAATTTGCCCTTAATTTTAATAGAAAACTACAATCTTTTTTCTTTTGATAAATGTTGAAAACTTCTTTCTAATAGATGTATATGTGAAGGCAACCACATAAAAATATAAAATGCATTAGTAAAATATCCACATTTCATTCAGTTCATGCATATCAAATGTAACATATTTACCGCTTCATCAGTCTTTTGAGCGCAAAGAAGGGAAAAGGACCCTGCCCTCTCCTGTCTGGAAAAGTTGCCGGAATTTGACTGAAAGGACACTTTGCCTACCTTTCAGCAGGAAAGGCAGCCACCGTGCTCAAGTTTAGGCACGCTTACTCAACCCTCAGGGTCAGGAGGCAAACTACAATTTTCTCAAGCATTAAAGCCATTGTTTTAGTAGTAAAATGTTAGTAATGTTAACTCATGAAATGTTCTGAAAACATGCAGTTCATGAGCTACAAACAACAAGCCAAATAAACTACGACTATCTTTAAAATGAAAAATCAAACTCATAAACAAGTTTTAGACCCTTAAAAGATCAGGTGCACGTAAGAGTAAGCAAACTAATCCAAGCCAATTTAATTAGAGCAAATCAAGAAATTAATATATTTGAGCTTTTTTGGCCAACAAGGAACATCCTGAATTTATTCCTCAACCAACATCAAATGTACAGTTTCGATTTACAGTAGACAAAGTGTAAGCTAATTTAATGTTACAATCATTCTCTTTTCAGAGATAAGAGAGATCCATGAGCATAATACAATGATAGAAAATAGAAAAAAAAATAAATGGACACATAATTCTCACGATTAACATCAAAATCGTAAATCTCGTGTCACTGCACTAAGACCACAACCTGAGTTACAATCATTCATAAACAACTCAACTAAGGCATGTTGCCTATTTCCCACTATTTCAAATACAACTTTTGAGCTAGATTCAATGATAAGCTCTTTGTCCCTTTATTATTGAGCCACTTTCAGGCCTTTCTAGCGGTCATGATCTCTACAAGTTCCGGTAAAGTAGCACAAATTGTCCGTACCCCCTATCAGTTTGCCAAAATCATTCCTAACCACAACTCCAATACCAACTGTCCTTACACCCGGATTCATGACAGTTTATATTAATGCCACTTGCTAAGGGTCTTTGCCATCTATGTTCTCTTCTTTCTTCATCAGCTCTTTGTCGGTTATTACCCAGTCTCCTACTCCCCTCAATACTGATTTGGAACTCACTAGTTTTGGTTCTCGGCCTATTTAGTATTCCCAGCGGATTAGGCCTTCTGTTTTCAAAGAAGGCTTCACATCTTCCTTTCAAACGTACCACAATACCATTTCTCTATTCCTCCTACTAATTCTTCGACCTGTAACCCCCCAAACCACAATAATCATCTATAAAGATAGAGTATCAAATCTATACAAATAAGGAAATAATATTTGTTTGATCAGCTTTAAAAGTCAAGACGTGTTCAATACTTTATGATACTTTTACCTCCTTAATAAGTCAGCCATACTTAAAATGAATTAAACAAAGACAGTGAAGCTTTTGAATGCTAGTGGTGAAGACCTAAAAAAAAAAGGAATTAGCCAGTTATGGAAGGAAATCAAGTTAGAATGAAAGAAGAGACGCCTACTTTATTTGGAGAGAGTATTATATCTTTCCTTTGCTTTATATTTACATTTTCAGTAGTTACCTATCAGAATGAGTTGCTATCCTTGCTTAATATTACTGTTTTGGTTTTTTTCCCCCTCCTTTGGCCATCGCATGCAAATTGTATTCATCCATCAACCACTGGACATTAGATCAGTTACAGATTCTTGCCCATTGATACAGTCCACATTGCATCAGCTTCCAACCAGGTTTCTTAATGAGGATGGAGGTGCCAGCATCTAATTTCTTGAGGTCATCCTCATTCGTACATTTGCACTAACAAATTATCACAATTTTTGCTTCTCTAGACTCGTTTATGGGGTCTCAAAGGACTCCTTCTGCAGCTTTATGTCCCATATACATGAGCAATCGTCCATGGAAGACTTGTCTGTCTCCACCTTATCTAGTGAGTTGAAGATGATAGCAACATCCACTTCTACTATTATCTTCTTCCACTACTGTGCTTTTGCCAAATGAGTCCATGGAGTACAACTTTTCAGTCCATCAATTGAGGAGAAATTGATGCATGCTTTTCCATACCATTAGTTTCCTTTAGATTTTCTTCGAATCAGTCTAATAGCTACAATGCCAGATTCAAGAGCATAGCTCCATTATACCTGATTTTGATATGTCTCTCTGGTGGTTTTCCCCATTTCAAGGGTATCCTACCTTGGCACTCACTTCCAATCACTTAGCACCTTCGTACTAACACACAAGAACTCCTCAATACCTTCCTTCGGTTTAGTAAATGACGCACCGCATGTCGGTGGATGTACATCTCATAACTGTGCTTTTATTCACGCCCTTCTTTTTTCTTTTTTATTTATTTGTAAGTTGTGCTCTCCATTAGAATATAAGATGTATACACAAAATGTACATGTGTGCACTGAGAAACACAACAAATTAATCAAAAGAGAAAAGTGGCCAAAAGGAAGAACTTGTAGGTCCTATAGCAATCTAAGATAGCCAAAAAACAATTTTACTGCACAATGTTAATTCTCCTATGGAGGTTTCTCATGCCTAATAACCTGAGCAAACAACACTGACATCAAAAACCAGTTTTTTTTTTCTCATGCATTTCATATGGAGGTTTCTCATGCCTAATAACTTGTCCTTCAATATCTACCGAAGAGTAAAGACCACTTTTATTTGGAAGGTTCCTTTTAAACTCTTGGTACTTCTACTGCTCCCTACCGTGGGTTGTGTTAAATATATATTTGCAATTTGGATAATTGTCTCATACAGAAGTAATTCTAGAAACTCTTGGAGAATCATAGTTCGATTTGAATGCAACTTAGATAATGATTTCACCCGAAAGGAATTCTAGAATATCTTAGCGAGAATTCGAGTTCATTGAATTGTAGAAGTCAAAGTTCAAATTGAATTCTGATATATTAAGATATGAGAGATTAAGATAATAATAGAGATAATTAAAAAAAAAAGAATGTGGCAAATGTAAGGCCGTTGATTGAGTTCACCGGCAATCAACCTCTATATACATATGGGGAATATGCATGTAAGGTATTTTAGCATGGAGCAAATATAAGAAAGATTGAGAAGTAATTGGTATGAGTTGTGTGTATATGTATTTTACTTTTTAGTAACATAAAGCTCCTTTTATCTCCAGGTGCATTCATGTTATCCAAAATCACACCACAAATTTCCCTTGAGCACCCATAAATTCCAACAGGTTGTACCCATCTATCTATTGACATTATAAGCTAGTTTATTTATTTCTAGCCCAATATCTCAAACCAAAAATATTTTGTCCATGGACACATCACCAAAGACTCTTCATCATGATAGAAACTGCATCTAAAGGTATTCTTCCCAGCTCTTCTTGTGATATTTAAGTTAGCAACAATGGCATTTGAAATCACTCTCTAGCATATGTTTTATTTTTGGATTTCTTCTTGTGATATTCAAGTTAACAGCAATGGAATTTGAAATCACTCTACAATATGTTTTATTTTTGGAGGGCAGTTGATCTTCCATACATCATTCATACTTTCTTGTCCACTACATGAGATGATAGGACATTATCTCTAGCTATTGCCTTCCCTTTCTCCTTTATGTCCCCATATACCGAGCATGCTCACCCACATCTCTGTCATCATAAGGCCAAAAATCTGTCTCCCATGTTGTTGTGGGTCAATAGTATACTTTCTATTGTTGTTTATTGATCGTTGCTCAACAGTCCCTACAATGTTGAAAGGTTCCGTCCTCTAGTCCTAATATAGATTATGCTACGTACTCATTGATTCTCACCCCAACTTCCTTGATGCCGTGGCTACATGGTATTAGCTAAACTCTTACCCTCCTTCCATGTCTCATCTGCCGAAAGTGCCCCTTCTTCAATATCCCTTTGCCCTCTAGCAAAATATTCCACGCTTATGAGATTATTGGCCCTCTTTTGCCACCATGAATTCTCTGGGGGTAATAATGCCCCCTTAACAGTTTAGCAAATAGTGAGTTAGGATCTTTTTTATTCCCCATGTTGTATTTGTAAACAAAGCCTCAATGAAAGTTTAGAGTTCTCGAAATCTCATTCCACTTGCCTCTTATCAATGAGCTTCTTCCAATTATATCTTCCTCTCAACTCCCTTTGCCCTACCATAGCTTGCATTTTCTCACACCAATCCAAAGGTAATTTGTAATAACTCATCATATGAACAGGTGTAGTGCTTACAATTGCTTCTATCAAAACTTCTCTACTGGTTTAAGATTTCCATCTCTTCCATTTTCTCATGATCCTTTCATTTGTAAAACCTAATTCTTCATTCTTTTATCTACATCATTCAGTTGGTGTCCCTAAGTATATCACTGACTTTAAGGTTGTATATATTCCTATTACCTCCTCTATCTTCTCCATCATCTAGAAATTCATATTTTATCTTGACACAATCACTTCTTTAAAAAGTTAAAATATGCTTAAGTTCCTCTGCATTTTTCTCCTATACCTCAATTAAGAACAGAACACGTTAATAAAAAAATAAATGCATGGGACTGTACAACTTCTTTTCGACCTAATAACTTTTAGCTCTTTATTCTCTACAGTCTTGGAAATAATACAAAGTTAATACATTAGCCACTACTATAAAGAGGCAACGGACCCATGGTCCCTTGCCTAGTATTTCCTTTAGTCCTGTTTGCCATTCACCTTGATTCTATATGTCCCCTTCACACACTTCATAATATATCCTACCCATGTCTCACTAAACTCCATTTTTCCATTAACCCTTCCCAAGAAATCCCATTTAACTCTTTAATAAGTTTTTCTACATATCTAGTTCTACAACACATATTATGTTTTTCCTTTTTTTTCCTCTTAGAAACTGAAATAGTTAATGTGTAACCCCGATATTATCTTGTATTATTCTCTGAAGAAAAAAAACTTTATTGACTTAGCATGTATTAGACATTACGGGCTTCAAACTATTACTAATACATTGAACACTATCTGTTAAGGTCTAGATTGTTCTGATGCCACTTGTTGAGTCTTGAACTGTCACAAGCAAAAAGATGAAATGAAGCACTTGCATTATTCTCTGAGGAAAAATTTACTTTCTTGACTTGGCGCTATATCACACATTATGGGCTTCAACCTATTACTAATATATTGGACACTATACGTCACGATTTGGATCATTGTGATACGACTTATTAGGCATCTTGATGTTTCAATTGAGATGTTGAAATGAGAAATTCAGAAACATGACATTGGATATATGTGGAAAAACCTCAACTCTAAGAGAAACAACCATGAGTAAAGTAGGAGATTCCACTAGATTAGATTATGAGATTATAGTAATCGAGGATACCTACAATCCAAGCCTCCTTACAAACCCCACATAGAAAAGAGTCAAACTCGATCTCCCATACTCTAACACCCTCACGTCACTGGGAATTTTTCAGAAAGATCTCATGCCATACTCCTTCATATGGGCACGCAGTCCCTCTAGTTTCGCGACATCAAGGCACAGGTTCACAATTCGTACAAGACCTTAGTTTTAGATAGAAAACATGTTCCTATTTGAATAATTAGAAAATATTGCTCAATATCTCTTAAACATATTTTATAGACAAATAGACTACGAGATTTAGGAAATCTCATTCAAATGAGGAAAAAAATATCTACAAAATCTTCAAAATATTCGCAAACATTCTGACTAGGATATTATATGCTTCCAACCACGATCCCGGCGGTTAATTGTTGTTTGCACCTCTCTTGTATCTTGAGTCTAATTTCCAGCTCGTATTTCAGGTTTTCTAGTCTTCAAGTTCCAGTTTATAACAAGACATCCCAACTCTGTCTTATATTTAAATATGCATTTGCTAATTAATCCCAACTGACACAATTCTCTAGTTCTATGATCTATTAAATAAGAACTATGTCTTTATATTAAGAGAGAAGGCATATCACCAGCACAAAAGAAATATTGAACGTCAACGGTCGCCTCAGAATTAAAAGTATTTGATGATTCCGATTCTTATTAATACCAATCGAGAAGGTATTTGATGATTACGTTTTCGATTAGCACGACTCAGAAAGAACATGCAAGATTTTTTTAGTGTTAATTGTTTGAATTATTAGAACATAATAGGAACCCGACTACTGACAGATCAATCCTAAGATCTTCGTTCCTCCACCCATGGGCGCATAACCGAGATCCGGGCGTGGATCGGTTGACGATGATGGTTTTCTGTTTCAGGTTAGTTGAACCAGGGGGACAAGCCAAGCTCGGGCTGGGGCACCCTAACTGGAGAGCATTTTGCGTCTAAATTTTCTAAAGAGGGACGCTCATGGATGTATTTAGGTAGGATGTGGACGAGTATTGGTGGTCCACAACTAGTTGGGTAGATGTAAACGAAATTTGTGTAGGTTTTAAATAATAAAATAAGGAGCTGATTGGTTCCGATTTCAATTTCTACATGTAGGGTACACAAAACCAAATTGAAATCTATTACAAAAACTGATTTTGCACAATCAATTTTAAACGTAATTTTTTTTATTTGAACTTCAATTTTTGAAAAGTTTAAACCAATGTATTTCTAACTTGATTAACTCTAATATGATAAGTTTTTAATGTCTAATATATCAATACAACATAGAATTCTATAATAATTAATAATTAAATACACTGCAAATGTACTTAAAATTACAATATATCTGATTATCATAAAATAACTATATAAAGTAATAAAAATAAAAATTCTTTAAATGCGATTATTTTATAATTATTAAACATATGAAAATATCAAAGTAATATGCATTATAGAAATAAAAGACAAATAATAATAAACAGTTCTGATAGGTTTGCGGAACCTATGGCATCTTACAGATTCTTGTTAGGATCCAGTTTTAATAATTAGAAACCGGTCATATATATATATATATATATATATAGGGTAGGGTCTAAATAGTATGAAAAATATAGGGTAAGGTCACTCCTAGACTAGGGGGCACGTGGCGACGGGAAAACCTACAAAAATGATTTTACCTATATGTTAGTGAAGTTATTGTATTTCATCCTTCTTGGATTTGTTCATTTATCTTTACAGTGAGTTTCCCCTCTCTCTCGGCCAGTCTTTCTAGATCCCTACATGGGGACAATCGTCTCAACTAGTTTGAGTAGTTTAGTCCTGCCCTGAGTTGGGTGTTAATCTAGGGTAAGTTAGTTAGCCAGTCCCATTTTGCTAATTATTTAATTGATTTCGGCGAGGCAATCTATATGGGTTCTCTGCTTGATGATAGAAGTCTTACCGTATATCAGTTTAACAATGAAATTACGTTGCCATCCTAGTATTAGACCCTTGAATATAAGAAATTCTTGTGCGGTCCTATCTCGTCACGTGACTTGAGAAAGTACTAATTAAAATATGACAAACGGAGTAAATTAGTATTAATCACCCGATCAGTTACCGTAATTAATATTAATTAAAGTATTTTAATTGATTCTTTCCCATTGTGTTATCGTAAGATATGAGCATCTAAGATTTTTTTCCTTGAGTATTGAGCACCTAAGATCCTTATGTTTTTAGCGTTGAATCGCCGATTCCCATCTATAATCCTATATTGATGAAAAGCTTGTGAAAGCGTGAGGATTTCCAACCAAACAAAGGACAGAGCTTTGTTTTTTTTATAATGGGTATATCATATGACAGTACTTACATGATATTATGAATAAATAAAAACTCAACAATTTTAACGTTGTTTATAAAACCTTACAAACAAAATAAAAATAATACTAAAAATAACTGAGTTATATTAGTTTATGACATTACGTAAATATTAAAATGTGATATAACTATTACATGCCAGACTTTCCACTAACAAAGAGAATCGCACTGAGAATAATATAAAGCCGGCAAAATTAATAAAGGTGGTGGAGATGTGAAGCCCAATCGTCGGGCACACTGTCTTTATGGTATTTGAGTAGTGCACTTGCGAATCGAACCGGCTGGCCTTGGGAGAGATCTTTCAGCCCATTTGGATGTATTGACTATGGGCTGAATCATCCGTGGGCTCTCACACATGGATTAAGAGAGATTCCATGGTCCTGTGGCTGCAACGTTGCGCGAGTGAGAAATGATTATCAACGGTCGGATTCTTTTTTAATTCAAATCATTGATTAAGAGTACTGAATTAAGATAAGAATAAAAAGAAAGATTGATGTAGTTGGTACTTCTCTTGACCTGAGACCAATAAGTCAGAGATTGAATTCTCGTTGATAGGCCTCTTTATATCCATGTATTCCATATTCCTTGTATTCTCTTCTAGGTTTATGCACCTCTTTTGTACATTGAAAGAATTCCATATTCATTGTATTCCCTTTTAGATATATGTACTTCTTTTATATGGAAAAAAAAACGATTAGAACAGTCTTGTCCATAATAGGGCCTGGTATAACTAGGCGGAATCGATCTGGAAAATGAACACGGTCCACAGTCCCTTTGCCACAGCACCACAGCTTGTCGGAAGAGCCTACCAATGCAGCAGAGGACGCCGCTGGGCGAGCGACTCCATTAACAATCCACGGTTTGGTACTCCGGATTAGATATCAAGTGTGGATAATTATTCAATTTAAATATGTAAAAATGAATTAAAATTGACTTAAGTGGAAAACTAATTCCACATTGACCCCCTATGTCCAACTTAAGTCAGTTATTATTAGTTCTTACGCACACACTAAGTGAGTATTACACACGCGATGTGATCTCGGCGTTCCCTGCAACTGCTCCAACTGCTGCGTTCATCATGGAAAGATCCATTCGAGTCTAGCACAACCACTTTTTGGCAAGGTTTAGTTACTTCTATTGGACCTATCTGAGCTTGACCTGTCTTATCATTCCATGGTATATGGAACCGACCGGTTTCACAAAATAAAAAAATTATTTATAAATTATATGTTAAATACGAGTTTTTATTTCCAAAAACTAGTAATTGTATTAATGCTATTAGAAATATTCAGGTAATTTAACCTTTTAGATATTTATATTCATTATTCTATCAAATTTTAAGAAAAGGGAATGGTTTGGAATTCGCAGTTCCAATTTTATCGGAGGAATCAGCCCAGAGACGATTCCCCACAATTGCGTTCAAGCCCAATTCCAAGTTTGACCGGATCCTGTTTGAACCTGCCAGGGTCAGGCCTAGTTTGAGCAGATATCTTCATCGGTGTGAAAATCATGATGTCACTGTTCATTTTCCTCATCGTTTTAGTGGCAAATTAATGAGGCTCCAGTTGACTGTTTAGTATCTCCGAGAAGAAATAATATTTATCTGCAATTAAGTTTGCTATTTTTTTTTTTTTGCATATCACAGGGGTGTGCACGGATATAGGATCAACCAAGAACTAGTAGAAACCTATCACATTGGATAAGTTCTGAGTAGATCTCAATAAAAATGGGGTACTTCTGGATAATGAATCAAGAAACCGGTCAGTTCTAGTTCCGATTCCGGTTCCAACACAAATGGTATTCGGAACGGGAATCTGTTAACTCATTCTACAGTAAACTTTAATCGTTCTTTCTCGTTTGAGCTCTAATTCGAACCATTTAAACTGTTGTATTCCTAACTCGATGAACTTTCATTTAATATAATAATTATGCATATTTGATGAATTTTTCATGCCTAAAATATCATTACAGCTTAAAATCCGTAATATAAATATACTTAAAATTATACATGTTTTGTTATGTCAAAAAACTTTATGAAATAACAATAATCGTGAAAAATATTGAAGTAATAATGGTAAAAAAATAAATAATAAATAAGTTCTAATAAGGTACTCGAAATCTGTATTATCTTATATGTCCCGAGTAGGAGTTGATTCCAAGATTGAACAGCATATGGTTCAGATTCAAAATTTACGAACTGATCTTACATAGGGTAAGGTTCGAGTAATATGAAAGAATACAGGGTATCCAGACCCCTATATAAAATTTAATATCAAAAAACTCAATGAGGTCTAACTAATTCGAGTTCGAACCATATTGACACACTAATTGGTAAAAGTCTTATAACATGAATTTTCTCAGTGCATAAGACTCCAACCCAAGATATTATTTAAGAGGAAGAGATATTTTATCATTTCAATTAAGTCATATTTAGTTTTGTCGAATTACTTTTACGAGTCTTACTTATAGCAATTACTCAAAGTTATAAATATGACATTATGAAGTTTCCAAATTTTGCGGCCTTCATCAACATTGTCCTAAGGGCAGCAGTGAAATCGATTCAAGTTTAAAGGGTAAAGGACAATCATTTAAGTGATCTCTATTAGAGATCCATTTTTCTTTTTCTAATATATCTTCTATTAGGACCACAAAAGTTCAAATACTACGTAGCGTGGTGGTTAGATCATCACTACTGCTGCTTTCCTTCTTTTTTTTAACCAAATATCTTCTATTACTATACGACTCTACATAAAAATTTGTGTCTTTTTCCTCTTTTAAAACTGTTATTAATCAGAATTATTTTAAAATCAATTAATTGTATATAAGCCTTGATATCATGATTAATTGTATATGGATCTTAAGGAATTTACACACCCACTTCTCACCCTAGAGTATTTGCTTATCCTTCTCAACCATTTTCCCATCCCAATGTATTTTTTACATAAATATTGCCTAAAAATGTGTGTATATATATATAATCTTAGTGGAGCAATAGAAGCTTAATGATGAGAAGTTGATGAAAGTGTCATTTAAAATGATGAGAGTAGAGAATTTCAATTTCAAATTCAAATAAGCAGCAAGAACTTCATTATCCAAAAGTTTCAAACTTGAAACAGCCCATTTTTATTGGATGACAGTGGCAGCATTATTGCATTTTTACAATTGTCTTCTATTCATTCACACACTCACTCAAAGCAAAGCCTACGAAAACAACTAACTTGCTAAGTAACAAATAATAAATTATAATGTTATCTAATATGTTAATTTTTTTAGAGTAAACGATTATGATGACTTTCAATTCTATTACGATATTAGAGGGTCAGTTCGGATCATCATGTCTAAGTGTGCTCCGTCTTCCCCAATCTACCACAACATAAATTCTAACATGTAACATTAATTTTGTCGATGATATGAAAGGCATCATACGTGCTATCCTAAAAAAATTATGAACTATTGTCGAATTTCCTATTCCATCAAAAACTATTTTCTTTTTCCCAGAAAATCATGAACTATACTCCATTCACTATGGGATCAATTGAATGAAAGAAAATGGTTATTCTTTACATCTTCTCATGCTCTCTTTATTTTCTTTTCAAAAGGACATTAGTAGAACATAAGAAAGATATACAAAATATTTCATTGCAACACATTCTTGAAAAGTTTATCAACGATGTGCTATATTCCTTAGAAGTAAGAAATATGTCTGTTTGATGTCTTCCTGTGCAGGGAAAGGGGAAGCTGTAGTTTCTTTTTTTTGAGGGTGCAATTAAAAATCTAGAAAACTGAAAACTTGAAAGAACATCCAATTCGACCAGAATATAGAAGTTGATTTTGGGTCTTCATATTGTAAGGAACATAGTCACATACTTGATAAACTTTTGAAGAGTATATGATACAATGAAACATATAAATTTGTATATACAAATTTTTAGATGATCCTATTACACCACCTGATATAAGGAAATACCAATTAAATTATGATAAATATACAAATTTGTGTTAATAATTTGAGCAGTTACCTTAATTATTACTTATTAAACTAATTTAATGGACTCTTCCTTACCACGTCACTGTGAGGTGAGACCATCTAAGATTTTTTTCTTTGTTTGTGTACTATCAATTTCATTTTGAAAGTAAAATACAAGAGAGCACTGTAAGATGTAAAGAATAACTATTTTCTTTCATTCAATTGGTGTACTGATAAATAGGAAAAATTAGAGTGGAGATCGTGATTTTCTAGATAAAAAAATAATATTTCGTAGTAGAATAGCGAATTCGACAATAGTTCATGAATTTTCAAGTAAAAAGAGATGTCGTGTATGTTGCCTTTTGCATCGTCAAAGAAATTACATGTAAGCAATTAATGATCAAAAAATTTACATCGCAGTAGATTGGAAAAGATGGAGTATAGTTCATGATATAATAGAAAATTTGAGAATTGATCTTGCTTTTTTTAAGCAAATAACCACCGAGTCAATCCATTTCGAATAATATATTTTCCACGTTTATAAAATTTAAACCCGACCAACCTAAATTGATTCATTGGAACTCATTGCTAGGAAATTGATGCAAAGTGGACCGATTGCGTTAAGCCATGTTAGCTCTTTCATGTCAATTAATTAACCAAAGGTTTTAAAATACAATACTAAATTCATAGAGGGTTTGGGTCGAAAATCTCAGTGATCAGCATGTGGGGCTCCTGCTTGTGGCGCACATGGCTCAAAATAATTTAATAAACCGCCTGATCCATCGGGGCCAAGCCGAGCTCAAATTTACCTAAGAAAAAGGTCTTGCATTTCTTCTATAATTTTAGTCTGTGAATAAGTGTAATGCGAATACTAATTTTTTTCCGATCTGTACTACAAATATCCAAAATTTAAATGAATCCTGATTAATTCAGTTAAATCTTGATAAGTTCGCTAGGAGTAAAATTCTTCTAAGATGAATTTACTCCATCCATAAGACTCGAATCTGATATACTCTTTAAGAAGGATACTAGTTTAATACTACCAAGGTTAGTGGTTTACTGTTTAAAACCCACTTCATATGATTTGTGAGTTTTAAGCCCACCGAGGTTGAAACTCTTACTAGATGAATTTTTTCCATCCATAAAACTTGAATCCGAGACATTCACTAAGAAGAATGCTAGTTTAATACCACTAAGGTAAGCGGTTTACTAGTTTAAAACCCATTCCGTATGGTTTGATGAGTTTGATATCTTGGGTTCGAGCACCACTCTAAGGAATATTGTTAGAAGATAATCTTTGAGCCTTGATTTAGCGAACACTAACTTTTTGAGCTACACTAGGCGTTTGGTGGTACTAATTAACAGAGCTAATGTTAGTACCGGTTATCCAGATTCATCTGATATGATCGTGATTGAGCGCCACAATCCGAACATTGGTAACATGGGTGATTTGGTTGTCATTACTACTGTTATCCTTCTTAAAAAAAGAGAGTACTAATTTAACAGTTTAAGGAAAAAAAATTAAGCAGTAAATAATTGATTGCCATCAACATGAGTGATAGTTTATTAGTCAAAACGCGAATCTAACTATGGCATTAAGGCCTAATTAGGTTCAAAAACCTTCAATGGATTTGTGTCAGAACATTTACTAGAAGAGCACTCTTCGAACTTACACTTACAGGGCGTTGATTTCTTGAATTATACTAACACTTGGATGGGTTACGCTACTTGAGCTAATCTTGAGAGCTGGTTATTCCGCATGTTCATAAATTTACCGTTGAATATGAAGAATCCGAAATTATGTAACGGCGATTACTGATGTGGTTATTACTGTTACTCTCTTTTTTACCTATAAAAAAGATTTAGTTTAGCAATGACAATTAAGAAAGTGAAACAATTTTAGACAAGAAAAGGTTATTGAAAGATTGACATCATGCAGACATTAGATTCGGAAAGGTAAATTCTAAGGTAGGATTACACAAAGTGGCGGTAAAGTACGATTAAGTCAAATTTACTCATTCCAAGTAAGTTGTTTTAAATAATTTTCTAATATCAGTATTCCTAAGATTTTGCAAAAAAATGGTACGGATCACTTCATATTGGATTTACGTAAAACTCACTGTCACGCGATTTGGTGAGATACTGCTCATAAAAGTTTGAATCTTACTCTGAGCAGTATTGCCAAAATAAGCTCTTAAACACGTGTCTTGGCGGTCATTGACTTTTTAAATTATACTAGATTTTTCATGGTATTACGTTGACGGAGTCAATATTAGCAATAGTTGTTAAGTTCATTTAACATATTCGTTGTTTGACATGAAAGTCCGAACATTAGGTAGTGTGAAAAGGTGAGTCACCACTATTGCTGATCTCATCTTACTAAAAAAAAGATGTATAAAAAACTAAAGTAATTTGCTCAAATAGTTGACCCAATATCTGTATAATTTACTCAGTGAATTAGTCTTCTCTATCTTCAAGTAATAAATCAATGTCCAAAAATGAATATGCCCATTAAGAATTCGGGAAAAAATTTACCCATTACGAATTTAATTTAAAGCACTGTCCAATCAATTTTTATAAGAAAACTTTTTAGGCTAAATTAATTTAAATTCGAAGTTAATTAATAATTAAAATTTTTTAGATAAGAATTTTTTCCATTTAGAAGGAAAAAGTATGTGAATTACATTAACCAACTCTTATAGGTATCATTTTTATTTTTATTTTTATTTTTATTTTCATAGGAATCATTTTTAAATTAATTGTATATTAAAGCTTGAAATGTAAAAGAAAATCATTGCCAAAAAGGAAATTTCTGATAACTTCGTGTGCGCATTAGTTCACACTTTGTTTGAGTTGAAAATAGGCATGCCTCTGCGGTCCCATAAAACCGTTTAGGAGTCTTATCGACCATTGAATTTGTGTAAGACTCGTTTAGCTCGAATCCGCCTTTCCATCCACGGTGGATAACGTCCCTATTCGGATTGCAGAAAGCTCTGACAGCCTAATCACATAATCGTTCAATAGTTTAATCAAGTAGTTTATAATTAGTAATATATGTAAAAAAGTTCAACGATTCATGATAATTCTTTACGGCTCTTAAATGATATAACGACTGTATTTCTATAATTTGAAAATCATCGGCTCGCAAAAGCTGCAGTAGCCTATTCCCATCTCTCACAACAAAGAGCACTGGTATAATGGTTTAAAACTCTTCCCGTGCAGTTGAAATCACATGTTCGAGTATCTTTCTGGGTAATATTGTTAAAAGCGATTCTTGAACTTGGGTTTTGACAGTTACTGATTTTTTAAACTATAGTAGGCCTTTATTGGTAGTGCAATAATGAGACCAGCATTAGTACAATCTATTCAGTTCGTCCGAGATATTTACTATTGAACATGATAGTCCGAACGTTACATAACGAGATAATTAAATTATCCGTGTTATTGTTTCTTCTTTTTTTATTCAGCGGAAAACAAGAGGACTACTCCCATCCCTCCTCCCTCTTTTCAAAATTAAAATTTGAAAACAACGGAACATAAATCATAATAAATCTAGTCTGACTATCATCGGAAGAGAGATCTCTCTCTCTCTCTCTCTCTCTCTCTACATTTCTTTTTCAATTTTTCTTTTGCTTTAAAAATTAAGAACCAGAAAGTAAGGAAGGAAGGAAGGAAGGAGAAGGGAAGAGTAGCTGCTACTCCTACCCTCCGCCCCTATATCTTCACCTCCATAAGCAAAGGAAACCCAAAAAGCTCAAGTAAGTCTTCTTCTTCTTCATCCTCCCGCTTCCCTCTCACCTTCCGAGCCCATTCTCGTCTTTTCCTCCTCCTCATCCCCTCTCTCTCCCTCTCTCCCTCTCTGGCTCTCTCTTTCTTCTGTACTTTGAAGCAATCACCCTCTCAAAGCGTTGCTTTCATATTGCAGAGGAGGAATCTCAATCTCACTGTCCTGTGTGCTTCTACTAGCTCAGAAGAGGTCGCTGCAGCCCGGCACTATGGAGAGGAGCACCCCAGTGAGGAAATCCCATACTAACACCGCAGATCTACTCACCTGGTCCGAGACTCCCCCGGCGGATCCGCCCGCTCCCGGCTCTGCTTCCTCCCGCTCCGGCGCCCGCCCTCACCAGGTACTCGATCGTAGGGGATTTAGCCCATTACCCTTAATGAAAATCCCAGATTCGAAGCTCATTTTTCTGATTACTGGTTGATTCTTGGTCGTCAATGGCAGCCCTCGGGGGTCAGCAGGGTGGTCTTCGGTGGTCAGGTGACCGATGAGGAAGCTGAGAGCTTGAACAAGAGGTGAGATCTGTCCTTTACCGAATTTGTGTTGCTTTAGAAAATTTTCCAAAAAATTTTAAATTTTGTTTGTTTGAAATCGCTTGGTTTGTGGACTATGTTTTTTTGATGTTTGCACTTCTTTTCATTTCTTCTTTTGATTCCCCCGATTTCTCTTTCCCTATCTCTCAGTAGAACTGTCAATGTTGCTTCGCTAAACCTTCGGTTTCTCTCTAACGTTTCTTTCTTCTAGAAGATGTTGTGTTTCTCTCTCCTTTTTTTTTTTGTATATATCTTGTCGTTGATATATTTCTGCCGATCTGCAACTGATCTCGCTGTTTGATCGACATATTTGTCTAGAAAATTAACGTTTCTCTCTGACTTTGATTTCCTTTGACTCTCCAAAGTTGGGTTTCTTCTACATGTCGTTTTAGATTTTTCTCTAAGTGTGTGTTCGTGATTTGAACCAGTTTACATTATGATCCGGTATAGATTGGGTGGATCTATCCTGGACAGATTACGATTTCTCTTCTGATAAACTGTTTCTTATATGGTTGTTCTTTCAATAGAACATATGGTTTTTTTCCCCTGATTTGGATATGGTAGAATTGGTAACTGAGAAAGACCACGCATTCGATTGAATCTATGTTATCTGAGGATGGTGTAAAGAAGCTATACTTCCTTGTCACCTTTAATAACCCATTGAAATCCTGTCTCCAGCATTGAATATTGACGAGTCTAGCCAATAATCTTGTGGCTGAAATATTCTTCAAAGGACCCAAAATAATTCCCACCAGTTATTGAGACTTTTGGTTGCTGGCCGATTTACAGTACTAAGATTCTATGTTTCCTTGTATATGTTTTTCATCAAGAAGCCTATGGCCCTTTTTCACATGTTTAAAGTCCTTTCTTATGAACATAGCTTTTGCTATGTGAACATAGCAAATTGGTGAAAAGGAAATTCAAATTCTATTTTCCAAGTAATTGTCATACGTTACCTACTAGCTAAGTGCTTTAAGGGTGGTGTTGTAGAGAACGAAGATTCAAGATCCCTGAGAAGTAGGAAGCCCACCTCTTTAACTTATCTTGGCTGCCATGGCTGTTGGTACGCTAGTGGGTGTACACCACTTCTAAAATATCTCTAGAAAAAAACACTAAGTGTAGAGAACACTGTTTTGTACCCCAGCTTTTGAACTGTATCTGCCTTTTGCTCTGTCCATCCAGTGCTTCCCCAGTGGAAAGGCTTAAGAAGCATTAGTTTTTGTCTCGAAATATATGGCCTCGTAATATTACATTTATTATTATTTTTTATAATTTATGCAATTGTTGCAGATTAGTTCCTTGGTAGTAAATTAACTAAATCATTTATGAATCTAATGTCTTCTCATTTATATTATTTGGTCAACTACAATCAAATCAATTTGCCACGATTTCAATTCTCTCTCTTCTGTGTAAATTGTGTCCATTTATCCTCAAAATTTCCCCACAATCGTAATTTTCCTACACATCAAGGCCCTGTAACATTCAATTAAATCAAGTTTTTCTATCTTTCTTATTTTGCTGCAGATCGTCCATCTCTGTAACTTTCATTTGAATAATTCTGCTTCCTGCAGCTTTTCAGCCTGACCTGTGAATTTCCCTCTTTATTCTCACTGCCTAACGATCAACTTTTGTAGAGTCAGTGTATTATTTGTTTTTATTGCTTACACTTTATGTTTCCTTTTTGGTGCCAGTAACAAGTAATGAAAACCATTCTATTCTTTCTTAAGAATCGTTGAAGCGGTAATGTTATATGCTTCGGCCAAAATAAGTTTGTCCTTGAGATGGTTACTTAATTATATTGCCATCTTAGAAGATGAGATTTTATTCTTTTATACCAAATAGCATCAATGGTTTATTGGGTTACTTTTGCATATAAATGATTATTAAATACTAATTTTGTGGAATGATTCAGTTCTTTTGGAATGACTGGAAACAGTTTCAGCATAGCATGTTTTGGTTTACTGTTTTTGGATTTATGCTTTAGTTTGTTTCTCCTAGGAAGCCATGTTCTGGCTACAAGTTGAAGGAGATTACTGGAAGCGGGATTTTTGCTGCCAATGGAGAGGGTGATTCATCAGAACCTGGAAGTGCAAATCCTGCTTCAAATAACAGAACAGGAGTGCGTATGTACCAGGTATGTTATTTCCCAGAGCATAAACTCGTGTTCCTTTTGCAACTTGCAGTCAGAAAAGACTATCTATTGAGTTGTCGGTTGTCCGTGTCACTAGCAAGCACTTGCTGGAATTAGTCATATCTCATTTGGGGAGGAAGAGAGCATATCTCCCAAGAAACCCACCACGCTGCCTGAGGTGGCAAAGCAGCGGGAACTTAGTGGAACATTGGAGAGCGAATCCGACATGAAGTTGAAGAAGCAGATTTCTGATGCTAAATGCAAGGAGCTCAGTGGGCACGATATCTTTGCACCACCTCCAGAGATCTTGCCGAGGCCATTTGCTGTTCGTGCCTTGGACACGAATCAAGAGATGACAGAGCCAGCTCCCCGTCAAATTCGTACTTCCATCAAAGTGTCAAATGTGAGTAAATGCTTGCCAATTCTGAAGCAAATTTTTCTTTTGAGGTCTTCTGGTGCATTACTTTTATCTTCACAGTGCCCTGTTTCCTGTAGAATGTCTTAGTTTATGACAGTGGAGGCATATCTCTTTGAAAAACCTGGCAAACTTATGAAAGCTATTTCCACTCTTCCAACTATAATAAGAGAAAAGGTTCTGCGAACAAATCATTTTCTTTTGGTGGAAAAGAAATCATTTGTTTTATATGGGTGGATCTGCAAAGCACTTATTTTAATTATTTTATGTGTCGCTTTTGAAAGAATCAAAAGATGTGGTCCTAGAAGAATTTTGAAATGTCTCCATGGCCATAATAGATCAGAGAGATTTTTCAGATGGGAGAACCTGGTCTCCTTGAGGTGCTCTTTTGAAAAATATAAATAATGCGGACAACTAGTCATTGACTCCTAGTGGTCACATATTTGTTTGTTGTCTTGGATCTTATTAGCCTGCCGGAGGTCAGAGCAGTATCATCTCCAATGAGGAGCCTGTGATGAAGACAGCAAAGAAGATCTACGACAAGAAGTTCACTGAGCTCTCGGGGAATGACATCTTCAAGGATGATGCATCTGCTGCATCCGCCGAGAAATCCCTGAGCTCGGCCAAATTGCGAGAGATGAGTGGGAATGACATCTTTGCTGACGGGAAGGCCGAGTCCAGGGACTACTTTGGTGGTGTCCGCAAGCCCCCGGGTGGTGAGAGCAGCATTGCCCTGGTTTAAACAAGTGACAATTTAGGCTAACTTGAGTTATTCTCGGTTCTGTGTTGTTTGGTCTTTGGTCTTTTGCTTTTGTCGTTGGTGCTAGCTGAGGTGTGGCTGGGACATGAACAATGTTTGACACTTACGCTGTGGATTTGGATTCGTGTCATTAGGACTATCAACTTATTGGTTGGATAAAGACGGGCCTTGTGCATAACACTGGTCTCTCGAATTGCCACCTATATATCTATTATGGATTGTGTTGAAGTCAGCTTTTATGGCACTGTTCGTTCTTCCAGTTCATTAATAGTATAACAAGGGAATAAATTTGAAGCGACAGGGAAAGGGATTTGGAGGAGCGAAATGTTTCTGATCTTGGGATTGCGAGTTTTTGAATTCTTGCCCTAATGCTTTTTCTCATCTATGTCTATCTTCCATCCATATTACAAACTCAAAATTATTTTGATCTTATTTTAAGTTTCAAAAATGCCCTAAGTTAAATTTAATTTATAATTGATCAAATTTAATGTAAATAAATAAAATAATTTTTTCATATTTATTAATTTAAGTATGTTATCCGTTTTATTAATTTCTCATATTTTATAACTACTTTTTCCATTGTCAATTTTTTTTATGATTCTCTTAATTATATAATCTCTTTTTACTCTTTTAAAATTTTCTAACTCCTTACGATGCTGACAACGTCCATAAAAAAATTATACTTTATTTAGCAGAAACTCTCCTAAATCCTCGATTATCAACTCATTTGTTATGAGTAAATAGGCAAATTCATCCCTGAGAGATGCGTTGAGTGTCAAGTTTGTCATTTTCTTTTTTTGTACATCAATATAGTCCTGTATAATATATTAATTAGGTCCTCTTGAACATCACTTAGGTTTTTTTGAACATCATTTAGGTTTTTTGAATATCAATCAGGTCTTTTGAATATCAATTGGATCATTCTAAATATTGTTTTGATCTTCTGAATATCAATTAGGTCTTTCTAAACATCAATTTGATCATTCTAAACATCAATTCAATCCACCTGTTAACTAAATCGTAACGATGTTGTGAAGGCAATTTGGTCCATAAGAGTTTGAAGTGATCTTATTTGTTAGACTTATCTTATATATTTGCATTTTAAAAGTACAAAGTTTCCCTCCCCACTCTCTCTTCTACGTCCTCCTCTCCTTTCCTCCTCTCAATCTCTTTAGAAATCTCTCCTCTCCTTTCCTCTCCTCTCAATCTCTTTAGAAATCTCTAAGGAGTTTTTACCTAGATCGAAGCTCCAGTATGAAATGGATGGTTCAAGCACAAAATTGTAGTTGTGAGACAGAATCGAAGCTCCTGCTCCTACTTTAATCTCCAAGTTGAAGCCCAAAATTGAAGCCCTAATTCACAGGAAGAGTAGAGAAGCCATACCATTAAAGGCAAACTGAAAGTATGAAGGTGCAATGTGCATCAAACAATAGGTTTGGTAGACAAGGATGAGCTCCACTGTGGGATCGAGTGACAGTGGTTATCCGTCCATGAGAAATAGACGAGAGGAAAGTTATAAACTTTTCTGAACACATTGGGAAGATTGAAACCATCAGGAGAACTCCTCTACTATCATACATTGAGCCAACAGAGCATGTCGACCTAGCAAAAGATGTCGTTCCTCTCCACATTGGGCTTTAGAACCACTGAGTTATGTTGTCTTCGTTGGAATGAAGATGACTTTGATTTCCCTCATAACATTGACTCACTGATCACTTCGACTGGCTAATTTCAAGTGCTTGATGCAACGTTGAAGAGAAACCCTCAATTTCTCTCGAAACGAAGCTAAGATTTTGAGATGAGAAAACCTTGATTTTTTCTCTCCAATGGCTATGGAAGTTACAGTTTTAGATTGGCTCTACAACTATTTTGAAACCCCCCACCTTGAGACAATGACCCGTTCATGTCCCCGCTTGCCATTCCCACTTCCCGCCTAAAGCCATGTCATAAAAAGTCTAAG